>BHEV01011096.1:4826-22075 GCA_004319985.1 Emydocephalus ijimae
TTTCCTGTCGATTGGTGGTAGTTAACCTCTTTTGAGGCCTGGCTGGGTCCTGGCAAGCTGTGGCAGACCCGTCCAATGTGGCCTCATTTCCCGCACTCGTGGCAGAGTGCGTCGCGGAATTTGCATTCGGACCTGGCATGGTCGGCTCCACAGCCAGCGCAAGGGCATAGGGGTTTCGGACGATGGTCCCAGTCAGACCGCAATTGGTGGACCCCTTCTTCGTCGCTGTCTGACGACGAAGAGAGGTCCTCGTGGTTCGTTGTCGCAAGCTGCCCTTCTGAGCTGGGTGAGATGTCGCTGGCCGGTGGTGGTACCGGAGCGCGGTTTCGGCGAAGTTGTGCAGCCGACTTCCTGGTTGCTTCTGCTGCAGTAGCATCGGCGGTGGCGTCAGCAAGGCTGATGTCGCCTTTCACCATCAGCTTGCTTTGAAGGCCCGGTGCATGTAGTCCCAGAACTATTCGATCTCTTAGTGCCTCTTCTAAATCGGTGAATCCGCAGAGGCCTCCCAAATTTCGGAGGTCTGCTACGAAGTCGGCCACGCTTTCTCCCTTCCACTGGCTCCTCTGATAAAACTCGTGGCGTCTCACGAGCGTAGGCACGGTTGGAGCATAGTGGCCTCTCAGGATGGGTTCGAGGTCGTCCCAATCCAAGGCCTTCACTTCACGGGGTTTGGCTAGTGCTTTAGCCATCTTAAATACGGTTGGACCGCAATGTGTTAGGAACACCGCCTGTTTTTTTCCTGGTGTGGCGTCCTTTAAGTTGTTCGTCTCTAGGAACATTTGGAAGCGATCCATGTAGGACTCCCAGTCCTCTTGTGTTGGATCGAACGGAGCAGGTGGTACGATGCCGCCGGACATGGTTCCGTTGTTGGCGCCGTCTGTCACATGCTCAGTGCTTCTTCCTGGTTCCATTGGTTCAGACGTCTCCATATCCTACCCTCGTCGCCAGTGTTAAGTATTGAGCATGGTTGCGAAGGAATGGAGACAAGCCTCTGAACGGTGAACTTCAGCTCTTTATTTACATCGTGACTTCTCTGTATAACAGCAGTAAACCCCGCCTTATATAGGCAACCCTTGTAAGGTTTTAACCAATAACAAGCTAGGAACGCTAGCTTTTATAACCAATAAGAACTCTCTGTTAAGGGCCAATCGGATTCCCTGGAACGGGCCAATCCAGTCCGGCCGCTTAACAGCCAACCAGAAGTGCAGGGCCACAACCCTGCACTTACTCCAAGCTCACACTTTATTAATCATATTGCATACACAACACCTTAGAACCTCTGTCCTCCCTTCCATCTTCTGCAGCAGCTCGCAGCCATGGTCAGAGGTACTTGGTTGTAAAAATAGTAATGTGCTCTGCTCTTCTTTCATCTTCACAGTTTTCAAGAGGCTTCTAAACGCAGAACAAAATAAAGCTGTGTAACCTCAACACATTTCCCTGATATCTGCCTCAGATTTTTTTTGTACGCTTTCAGAGGCAAGCAATGTCTACCCTCAAAATGATCATATAGAGCACTGCACACCAGAACAACTAGACACAAGAACAATTTCCCCCCGAATGCCACCACTCTGCTAAACAAATAATTCCCTCAACACTGTCAAACTATTTACTAAGTCTGCTTTACTATTACTATTAATCTTCCCATCCTTCCTTTCACCCATCTCTTCCCACTTATGACTTTTTGACTATAACTTTGTTGCTTGTATTCTTACAATTTTTATTTACTGTTTTATTTACTGTTATGATTTGATTGCTTATATGTACCCTATGACTATTATTAAGTGTTGTATTTTAACATTCTTGACAAATGTATCTTTTCTTTAAGTATACTGAGAGTATTTGCACCAAAACAAATTCCTTGTCTGTCTAATCACACTTGGCCAATAAAGAATTCTATTCTATTCTATTCTATTCTATTCTATTCTATTCTATTCTATTCTATTCTATTCTATTCTATTCTATTCTATTCTATTTCATTCCATTCCATGTGAACTAAAAGCATAATTAGTGTATATTAACAATTTATCTTTTTTATTTATTTTCCTGTGATGTAAGGAGTAATGTTTTTTGTTGCACCAGGATAACTGACTGGTATTTTCTATTCTTCCATTGATCAGCTGCAGTTTGACTAACTGGCCACTATTGCACGCTGCATTCCCCCCTCCTCACTTTTAAGCTTGGCAAAAAATGACTCCAAGATAGCTGTGAACTGCTTTGGTAGGATTGTGGTTTGGAAATGCCCTATCTGAAATAGAACAGCAATCACACTTGGTTGTATAAGGTTCTAAAACATGTTGAAGTAAACATGTGCAGGTTGAACACTGACACATACACATAATGCTTTCTCTCACCAAAGCACATTTGTTCATGTGTTGAATATGTGGAGAGTGCTAATCCTTTGCTGAAATTGTGAGTTGGGAACAAAATCAATTTTGCCAGAAAGAGATGGCATCTTTACACTACAAAAATATATCTTAAATTGTCATGGTTTCCTTTCAGAATATTTGGAAGCTATAGCTTCTGAGAATACTAAGGAGACCTGGACCAAATTGGCTAGGATTATGACTGGTGTCATCCAGTACATGAAGACTGAACAAGCCTTCATACACCTATTGCTATCACCAACCCCTATTGTTCCTTATGTTTATTGCAGATAAAAAATGATTATTAAGGTCATTTTGCTTTGGCATAGTTACTGTAGGCAATCTAATATTATTCAAATATTTTGACTTTGACTCCATTAGTGTCCATGATCATGGGAATTGTAATCCAAAAATCTGGATTACTAATATCTTTGCACTGCTTTATGATATTTAAATATCATAAAAGCTAGATTAGACTGTCTGCATATGTTTCTATATTTCCCTCTCTCTTACAAAAAATGGTAGGGAGAGCTTAAAAAAAATAAAAAGGATGTTTTATGTCTCATATTGCTTTTGAGTAGAAAACTAAAGTAGCTATGATAAATGAACAACTGAAATGACTAGCATCTTACAGTATTCTATTTCAATTCCAAATCTTATCAGTTGCTAAGTAGATTCTGACATAACGAATATTCAAGATGATTGAAATGATTATTGAACTAACTCCAAATTTCAACAAATGAATCACCATAGAAACAACCCTTTATCCAGAAAGTTGCCACAAAGCTTCCAATGATCTTCACTGTTGTTTTTTTTCCTCAGTTCTGTCTTGTGTTAATCAGGGTTAATTGTTGCTCTGCCTGAATAATATGTTCTGAGGAAAAACGTTTGACATCTTTGAAACAAGGTTTTCCTAACACTATAACAAGCCTGTCAGAAAGAGTCAGCGAGGCCATGCCAATAAGCAATCCTGGCAAAGGCATCTTCAAACTGTGACTCCTGAAAATCAGTTTTCAGTTTCCTAGTCTTGCCAAAATGGAAAAGTGTGGGGTGGGAAGCCCTTTTTGAAATATTGAGGAGGGATCTCAACTGGATGCTTCCCACCCCCCAAATGAAATGGTTTGATTATGGCCACAGAATAGAGGTTTATGGCCAAATTCTGCATATTGATTTCCAAGTTAGCTCCACTACTTTCTTTCAAAGGAAATATAGGTAAGACCACTACCTAAGTAGTCTTCCCTCAAAGCAGAGACGTATCTCCTGGTCCTAGATGGTTCAGCTTTAGGGTCTGGTGGGGCATTAAACTTTGCTAGTAGAGGAAGACTCAGTTTACTGGTGAGAGGTTTTAAAAAACTTCCCAGTTTACATATGGTGATGATTGTTGTAAAGTAATATTATTGTCCAGAACTTCCTTTTCCATTTCTGAGCACTCCACAACAAAAGTATTACATTTTTTAAAAAAATATATGTTTGTGTACATGTGTACATAACAAGTTTTCCCAAAAATAAGACCTGGTCTTAATTTTTTTGCCTCCAAAATAGGTGTAAAGGTCTTATTTTGAGGGGATGTTTTTTTACTGTCTCACCTTGCAGCAATGGCATTGACAGCCCCACCCAACAGGAGCCTTTGTGGCCGCTGCTGGCCCATTTCTTCTGCAGCCATTTGCCACCACTCATGCGCAATGCCCCTGGCCTCCATTTTGCTATCGGAGGATTTCAGAAAGGCCTCTGCAGCCAAGAAACAAGCTTCAGATTGATGCGCACGGTGCCACCCGGCCTCTGTTTCACCATCAGAGGCTTTTTCTGAAGGCCTATGACAGCAAAATGGAGGCCAGGGTGTTAAGTCCTGGGCATGGGTGCAAGGAACGGAGATGAGACATTGGATGGTGACTTCAACTCTTTATTAACAAGAAAGAATGGAGCAAAATATCTGGGCAGCAGTAGCTCTTTTATAGAGCGTGCTGCCATCAAAACAACCAATGAACTGAGTCTATCGCTTTCACAAGTGTCCAATCAGGGGGTCCTATTAACAGCTAATCAGACTGGCCAAACCCGACCAATCACAACTCACTATCTATGGGCCAATGAGAAGTGCAGGATTACAAGCCTGCTGTAAGACGAAGCTGTTGAGGGTTGTATCGCTGTGTTGGCTTAGTCCATAACAAGGGGCATCACACGTGAGCAGCAGCAAGCGGCCGCAGAAGAAGTGGGCTGGCAAGGCAAGGCATGCTGGGCATGTCAGGGTGTGGGAGGCCTGGCTGCAACTGTTGTAAGTTAAGAGGGTGCAGGGCACATGGGGTGGCTCAACTGCCCTATCCCTATCCTAGCTTGATTTTTACTTGTGCACCTTACCCCACCTTGTGCAACCAGGAGTGGGTGGGATCTTAACTAGGGCTTATTTCTTGGGGTGGGGTAGGGCTTATATTGAGCACACATGTAAAAATAAACCTTGGGCTTATTTTTGGAGAAACACAGGTATGACTGCTGTGTTTTGTGACCATTCAAACTGAAATAATGGCATTGAAAAGGTAGTTTTACTACTGGTCCTCAAACCTATGACTGTTACAATATCCCTGTGGTCATGGGATCACAATCCACCTATTTAGCAACAAGCGTGCATTTATGATGGTTACAGTGTCTTGCAGACACATAATTGCCATTTGTGAACTTCTTAGCCAGCTTCCAATAAGCATAGTCTACAGAGAAGTTGTCAGGAAGTCACAAGTTATGGCCTTGGGGTGTTGTGCTTAATGACTGTAGGTGATTCACTTAACAACTACAATGGAACTGACATCCGCAGTCCAGCATGGTCACATGAAGCTTCACATAGCCATGATGTTGTTGCTTAGTATGAAGTTGCCACTCCCCATTGGAATCTTTAAGTGAGGACTACCTGTACAATAGCCCACCTGTGCACATGCACCTGCACACACACACCCATTGTCTCTCTCACACATACAAACACACCCCTTACAAAACTTTCTCTTGTGTTAAATAGTGTTATGCAAAACAAGGAAAACAAATAGTCATACACAAAAGAAACTGCAGTCATGGGACAGGAGAAAAAGAAATCTAAATCTAACTGAGACATGAACAATTTATTGCATCTCTCCTTTCTTTGTACCCTCACAAACCATTCTTGCTTCTATTGCATCCATAGAATAATTCATTCATGGCTTTTTATTCTTATCTGTTTTCAAGAATTTTATAAATTCTGTCCAAACACAACTTTCTTGGTTACACTCTGTTCTTCAAGCCATTAAGTCTTCCTTCATATACGTTGTGATTTAATCTTTATCATTTTTCTCTATATGACTAAATTGCTGTAAGAACATCTTTTGTTAATCACTTCTGAGTCCAGTCCACATTCATTAGCACCATAGTTTCTAGAGCCTATCTCTTTGTTTGCCACATACATACCTAGGCACCCCATTCTCATTGCATTCATCTTATTTTTAATGTTTCCCCCTGGCATATCCAACTGTTACTTCCTTATTATAGAGCAGACAGAGGTGTATTCTTCTACACTGACATTTTTGCTGCTTTTGTCAAACATTCATTACTTACAAATAAGTAGTACCTTTCTCTTAATAGCTGTTAAAATTTCTCATTTTCCCTATTTTCATTAAACATTCTAGCGATGTGCACAAATTCCCGTAGTGGCTCTAATTTTTCACAATTGATGTTAATTCAGTTTTCCCTGTCACAAAGCTACATTGATCTTAGGCACCTTCATTTTAATGTCAGTATCCCTTGCTACATCATGCAGTGTAATACTGGCACCAAATCATCCGGGTTCTCAACCAACAATATGATAACATATATATACTAAAGTACACAAACTTTAGTTGGAGGGGGAAGGAGGAAGTAATTAAGAGGACTTCTTTTACATACTTGTGTGGATTATCACAACGCATGAAGTATGAAGGTGCACTTGAGTCATGCTATCACAACGCATGTATCATTATTTTGGTATCATCATGATTAAGAAGAGATGCCTGTGGAAGTACACACACATTTTTGTGTACCAACACAACTTCTAACAAATCACAAGTATTCTTTACATATTTATCCATAAATACGTGAAAGAAGCAAGAAAAAATAGCATATCTTCACTGCCTTGTGTTTTATATAAATATGAAAAAACAACAACAATAACTTTATCTGACTTTTCGTGTGGCATCAAATCATTTGCTAAGCATTCCGTTTATCCTAACACATCCTAGCCATTTATTATTCCAATTTATATAGCCACACATCCCATATATATAATTTTGGAGGGGTTAAAAATAGTTAAAATAATATAAAACTTTATTTCCATAATCTACTATTCTTATTTCACCTAACAAAAAACCTTCATATTGTAACATATACTGCTACAGAAATTGTAGATTCCCATATCTTTTCTCTCTCTCTCTCTCTCTCTCTTTTTTTTTCATTTCAAGCTACTTTAGTTTTTGGGAGAAAACCCTCATCTCCTGATGGTGTTTTAGGAAAACAACAAGGCCATTTCCATACTTTCTTCCTTCTCCTTTTTCTACCATTAATTTCCTTGTTTACTTTTTCATTGTTATTCTAACATCCTCAGCAGTATTGTACTAAATCTTTTTCTCATCACTGACAAGATTAAGTCTCTCAGATGGACCTCAGCTAAAACCCCAAATACTACAAGTATATTTTGTTCATATTTTTCCTGTTTATACTTCTTAAGACTTTCCTTACGTACTTACTATTGTATCTAATGCTATGTTCTCAGTAACTCAGCCTTTTGATTGCTAAGTCACATCAAGATGTTCCTTCTGCCATTATTTCTATGATTTCCTCTCCTTTGCATTCTATTGATTTAAAGCATGGCTGTCCAACTTCCTGGCTTGCCTAGGCCTCATTGAGTGAAGAGAAATGTCTTGGACTACATATAAATCATTAATTTATAGTTAATGTATATAAATAACAAACTTCCTTTATTGTTTGATGTTTTTATTATATTTTGTGGGGCCACGTTACTAGCTGTCCAGGCTGTGGGCAGGACATGCCTACTTTAGAATATACATGTGCATAATAAATTTATAGTAACTTATACAGATCATCCTTGACTTACAAATGGTTGCTTAGTGACCATTCAAAGTTACAACTTACCTGAAAAAGGGGACATGACTGGATCTGAAGTTGTGATTATTCCCTCTGACCGCAGTTTGAGCACTTAGCACTTACGGCCTGTTGTGAATTAATAAAAGTGAACTAATAAAAGTGTTTAATAAAGATTATTAAAACCTTTAGAAAAGTGCAGGGTTCTGACCCTGCACTTCTGATTGGCCGATAATAGCGACATTTGATTGGTCCGTTCAGGAGAATCTGATTGGCTATTAGCGGGCCTCTCTCATTGGTTAAGGGAACTAACGCTTCCCGTTTTTATTGGTTATTTGACCAGCAGCTTGCCTATAAAAAGGGCTGTTGCTGCTGTAGTTTTTGCTCTGTTCCACAATGTTAAATAAAGAGTTGAAATTCACTGTTCATTGTCTCGTCTCCAATCCTTGCGCCCATGCGCAGAACATAACACGGCCATTTGCAGAATCCCTCTTCTAGCAATAGCACTTAGACTTATATACAACTTCACAGTGCTTTTACAGCCCTCCCTAAGCAGTTTACAGAGTCAGCACATTGCCCCCAACAATCTGGGTCCTCATTTTACCCACTTCGGAAGGATGGAAGATTGAGTCAACCTTGACCCTGGTGAGATTCAAACTGCCAAATTGTAGGCAGCTGGCAGTCAGCAGAAGTAGCCTGCAGTGTTGTGTTGTAACCACTGTACCACTGTGGCTCTTCTAGTTAGTTTACATTAACAATCGCCCCCTCTCAAGTTGTAAAATCTGCAGTCATGTGACCAACCCATTTTATGGGTTGGCTCATTATGGTAATCTGTCAGGAACTACCAGTATCACAATGCTATAGAGATATAGCAACATAAAGAAAGAGATGCCTATGCTACACTTCTTTCTCTCAATTCCAACATTCAAAAGTATCATAGTCTTTTGCTTTAACTGCAAGTGCTTCCTATTTCCTTAACAGTATTTATTTATTTATTTTTATTTGATTTGTCAATTGCTTACAAGATAATAGGTATAAGTATAAACATGAGTAAGAATACAGGAAATAGGTACAAATAAATGGGGACAATAGGACAGGGACGGTTGGCACGCCCCTTACAGACTTCTTAGGAATGGGGTGAGGTCAATAGTGATTAGTTTGAGGTTAAAGGAGTTGGGGGTAGAGGATGTAACAACAGTCAGGTAGTACATTAGGTATGGAAACTGTTTTCTCTCTATATATCTTTCTCTAGTGCAGTTCTAGAAAAACAAAATGTACAGTATATTAAAGATTAACACTATAGTCACATTCCTTACAGATTTTTAAACCTAGATGATACGTGTATAATATTAAATTGCATCTTCTCTTTATAAAGAGTTTCAAAATAAAGCCAATACCATGTTCTAATTCCTATAGAGAAAGCTGTACATATTAAGATTCCATAAGAAGCAGGGATTCTGTCTCCCCACAGGCATTTAATTATGGAAAAACAGAGCCATTGAGTGGGATGGATGGCCATAGAAATCAAACAAATCTATAATAAGTAAACAAACAAACAAACACATATCCTAGCACTATCTTTGATATGTGTGTGTGTCCCCATGTTATTGCCTTTATCTCATCCCTCATTCATAGCCAAGGCATTTTTATATCATATTTAGTATTAAAGTAGGATTTCCCCCTTAAACCTACAGAATTTGAAGACACATCTGAGTGGGCATTTTCCTGGCACAAAGTCAAATGGACTCTGGTAGGTGGAAACAGCCTGGCATTTCTTAGCCCCTTCAAACTGGTACGAGCAGATCCTTTCCCCTTTGTCCCCGAGCATTGTTCCTCCACCAATCAGCAGGCTTAAAAAGCTGCTGGAGAAGGCAAGGAGTCTGAAGGCTCCCTTCCCTTCCCTTTCACCAAAAGACCTGGTGATGCCCTGACAGAGACACATGTAGCAGGAGAGGTGGTCCAGTCACCTGCTAAAACTTGCCATCTTCTCAGGCTCTACCCTCTGGTAACATTCAAGAACAGGAAGGACATCTGAAAAATGTTGGAAATGTCATCAGATACCTGGTTCATATTACCATATGTGGTAGACTTGTGCAGATGCTAGAAAATACTGGACTAGAATCCACACGTGGTTGGAAAAAATGACAAAAAAACATATAGATTTGAAACCAGAGATATTTTTATTGGGAATTTTACCTGATACATATAACAAAGATTTGAAATACCTGATTGTAAATGTACTAACAGCAGCTAGGATTGTATTTGCTAAAAACTGGAAAAAATGAGAAAATACCATCGCAGGAGGAAATCATTAAGAAAATATTGGAATGTCCTGAAATGAGTAGATTGACATTTGAAATTAGAGAGCAAGAGGATAAACAATTCTATACAATTTGGGACCTTTTTAATCAATGGTTAGATAATAAAATACAATAATGAAATATGTAGAATCTTAGAAAATAATAAATATATAAAGATGTATTTTTTTTTCTTTTTTACTATATCTATAAAAATTCTTAGGATAGATTTGGGAAGATTACATGAATTGTTATAAAATGATACTAAGTAAATTATAGTTATCTTGTAAAATATGAATGAATAAAATTATTGTCAAGTGATTGAATAATAATGATACTAGGCTATTTAATTTCTGATTGAGAATATGAGTTATTATACAATGTAATTGTAATTGATGACTATGAACTGGATGCACAAAAAAATTGTAAACCAACCAACACACTGCTTGTATACTCATGGAAGAAAGGTTGATGTTTTTATGTTTTGTCTGTTTATGTTTGTTTTTAAAAATCAATAAAAAATTATAAAAAAATAAAAGAATGGGGAGGGCAACAACTCTAGCTAATCACTATTCACCCCTAAAATCAGGACACCATTATTCAGTGTAAAGCTAAAACAGAGAGAGTTAATGCATGATTGGGAATGACAGTGAAGGCAGAAAACATGCTGCTATAGCTTTTTGCCAGGTCAACAGTTGGATGGGGGAAAGGCCCCTTTTGCTGTATTATTTTGTACATTAAATATTGGAACAATCTGGTTCTATATATCAAGACCACAACAGCTTTCTCTGTAGACTTAAAAACTAATAGAGGACAAATAGACAATGTATAGAAAAAGTCCCCTGTGTTTTCAAGCACAAGGCATGGAGAAGTTGATTTTGGTCATTTGTTTCAGACAGAGTAGTTGGAAGAGGCAGCAGATGAATAAACCAAAATGAAACATGGATCTTCCTGTTATAAAGGTAGTTGTCACTCTCTGGATCTCACTACACCTTAACCAATGGAAGGGACTGTTTAAAGTTGCTGAAGAAGATTATTACTTCATGAATGTTACTCAATGAACAGCAAAAGAATAGTACCTGAATTAACATATTACATTATTATTACAAAGCCATTCAATAGCTCAATTTCCAAATTTTTAGTAATAGTTCATTGGATAAGCAAAAAAACCAAACCTCCAAGCCAGAATCAGTTTAGGAGACAAGAAAAGTTTTTATGATTCATTTGTGGTCATTCAGGCAATTGATGATTTATTTCTTTTACTTGAGGTGTTCTTGACTTGCAGTTCTATATATTGATCAAAGATAGAGTAGCACACAGAAAAATGAGGAGTATTCCAAGAAATCATAAACAGACATTTGCTATTGTTCATGTATCACATTAAGCCACAATTGCAATAATAGGCAATAAATTGTTTTTACATTGTGGCTTACTCTTGTAAAACAAAGCTACTTGTGCATTGCTACTGCACCAATAACAAACAAATTACATTATAGTTTACTGATGGGTGATTCCTTAGATCATCTATACAAGATAGTACAGAGCATATCGAGGTCTTAATTATTGTCACCACTGTAGTGTAACGGTTTTGTTCATACTTCTGCAGAAATAATTAAAAAGGGTATTCTTTCCTACCATATTTTGAGAAAGATTACCAAGCAAAAGCCACCTGTTTTACCATGCAACTTCTCCAGCTTTAATTATAGAATGGGAGTACAGATAAAAGTCATGAATCATTGAAACACCTGGGTGTTTGACATAGTTTGAGAATCTGCATCCTTGTGGTTTGGGAATTATATCCTAACAATGGAAGATTTGGGCTTAACCTTCAGAATATATGCTTGTTTTTGATTATGGTAACTTAGAAGATATAAGATGTATCTCCAATTGTGCTGGAGGATTAGTTTTTTTTAATCATTATTGTTGAAAGCTGACTTATTTTGACTACTGTGCAATGGTACCTCAAGGCAAGTATGCATAGTCCTGTTCAACAGATGGGAAAAAAAAGACTTCCAAATATGCAATGATTTGCTTCCTTTGAATGTCAGAAATACATCCATTGACTCTACCCTTAACACCATCAAACAATCACATCTGCCGATCCCAGATCCTTGGGAAGAACTCAATAGGTGGACAAAAATGCCAAAACCAGTCTAAACATCTGCCTGTGGGATCCACCATAAATATTGACAGATATCTTACGGTAAGATGATTCAATCTACAGTCTAAGGGCACAGCCCAATGGCTGCATTAAAATATTATCAATCAGTCCTTGAAGTGACAGAAAAGCAAGCAGTGTACATTTTGCTGGCCTCACAGCTTTTTATTGAATGTCTTGCTTATTGCTTCTACTGCAGTTAACCAGGCCAGTGACTGGTACTGTACTTAATGTTTCAATGTGGAACAAGTTTAGGAAGGAGATTGGTAAATCCGTCTTGTTTAATTTCCCCCTATACTTGCCAATGAAAGAACTACTACTTATCTGTCTCCTTAATGTGGGATGGGGGGAAATTGAATGAGTGTGTCAACCACTGGTCAAATTGCTGGATTAAGAGGTCGCTCTTATGCAGTATTCTTACCTTTAAAGGTAAAGGTTCCCCTCACACATATGTGCTAGTCGTTTCCAGCTCTAGGGGGTGGTGCTCATCTCCGTTACAAAGCCAAAGAGCCAGCGCTGTCCATGGTTATGTGGCTGACATGACTAAATGCCGAAGGTGCACGGAATGCTGTTATCTTCCCACCGAGGTGGTCCCTATTTTTCTATTTGCATTTTTACATGTTTTTTGAATTGCTAGGTTAGCAGAAGCTGAGACAAATAATGGGAACTCACTCCATTACGCCGTGCTAGGGATTTGAACCGCCGAACTGCCAACCTTTCTGATCAACAAGCTTAGCGTCTTCGCCACTGAGTCCCTATTCTGGCCTTATGTCCTATCAATTGGGCCACTTCTGAACAGAAGCCTAGTTCTTTTTCTTGAATTCTCCTTCTTTTGTCAGCAGTTATGAATTGATAAGTAGTAAAAAGAGAAATCCTTAGTTATCTTCCACATAATACCTTACATCTGAACTGTATATATACTTTTGCAAATCACTTCACTTTGTTACACTGTAGTCTTCAATGCCAGCAGCCTCCTTGTGTTTGAGAATGAGTCACTATGGCTACCAGCATCTCACTTGGTTCTGTGCTATAATGGTCTAACATGCCATTTGTGATGTTGTGACCTCATGATTTGCACCAATGAGAACTTTGGTACCATAGCAACTAGGGTACATAATAGAACTCTAAGTTCATGAGTCTATCATCCAAGTTCCTTTGTCTCCCTAGGGCAGAGCTTCTCAATCACAACAGTTTTAACATGTGTGGACTTCAATTCCCAGAATTTCCCAGCCAGGCTATTGGTTATGGACTTCTGAGAGTTGAAGTCCACACATTTTAGTTGCTGAGATACATTGCTCTAGGGCAGGGATCTGCAACCTTAAATAGTCAAAGAGCCATTTGGACTTGTTTCCCACAGGAAAGAAAATACCGGGAGCCAATAATTTAACAACCGGTGTGACTGGGTGGGCGTGGCCAACTCGATGTCACTCCCTCCCACTCAGTCACCTCCTGCTCTGTAATATGGAACTAGTCTCCATACCCTGCCATCACCCTTACCTTCTCAGGCCAAGCAAGGGAAGGGAGGGGAGGAGAGGGGCCACACAGTGGCAGGATAAGCTGACAGGGAGCCGCAGCAGAGGGCCAAAAGAGCCACATGTGGCTCCAGAGGCACAGGTTGCAGATCCCTGCTCTAGGAATGAACAAAAAAGCAGCAGCTTCCAGGGCTATCAGGATACGAATGAAACTGAGCCCAAAGGCACATATACTCTCCCTCATTAGTTATTTCTTACTTAATGACCACAATTGGGACCAGCAACTCCATTCCTAAGTGATGTGGTTATTAAGTGAGACATCATATAACTACAACAGACATATGATCTCACTTCTGCTTTGGTCATTAAGCAACTCACCTATGGTAATTTAACAAGAGACCAAAACTGTGACCAAACCTGGCAATTTTACTGCCTGGTTTTCTATTGTCTTTGTCAGAAGCCAGCTTTGAAATGTACAAATGGAAATCATTATGACCATTGGATGCTACAAGGATTGCAAGGCATTTCTGAATTTTGTTCATATGACTGTGGGGATTTTAGGATGGACAGAAGTGCAAGGATCACTTGTAAAGTTACTTCTTCAGTGCCTTCATTTAACAGTTACCAAGGAAGGACTTCCTATAATTTAATGAGGGGTTGAAAACAGCATATAAGATTCTTGGCAGCATCCTGTAAATTGTTGGTGTGAAACAGGGAGGCCAGGTTTGTAGCCTTAGAACAGCAATTCCTAGAGAGATAAGTGTACAACATCTTCTCCTTCCCACCCCTGGTATCAACCACAGAAAGTTTAATCCTGGCACAAAATGCTAGTCAAAAACAAACACTTGTACTCCCTAAATTTGTTCGGCCTCAAGGTTCAAGCACTTGCACAGCTGTGAGATGACTCCACTTGCCTTTAAGGATTTGGCATCACCAAGATTATCTAAACCAAAATAAAGATTGAAGTGGAATATGCTTGTTTCTGGTTTTGTAAGAGGCCTAATGCTGACTCAATTCAACATCCTACAAATCCACAACATGTAGAGAGCTGCAATGTGAACTAATGGAGGTAACGACAAACATACTGGCTAATCTTGTGAAATTGTGCCTTAATTCATATGTACTTGGTGGTGGTTGTTTTTTCAAAATATATAGGAGGCTAGTTAAAGCAATTAACTATTTTTTTTTCAGAATGCCTACTGCCTGGCAGGATTTTGAGTAGAGAACAAAAGCTACTTCCCTGGCAGGGAGAGCCCCCTCCTTTCCTTTCTCCCTTTCCCATCCCCTTTGTTAAGTTCTGCGCATGGGTGCAAGGAACGGAGACGAGGCAGTGAACAGTGAACTTCAACTCTTTATTAATCATCCTGAACAGAGCAAAAACCCAAGGGCAGCAGCAGCCCTTTTATAGGGCAGGCTGCTGACCTATTAGCCAATGAGAAACATGGAAGTGTTAAACCCTTGAACCAATGAGAGTGGCTCGTTAACAGCCGATCAGATTCCCCAGAACGGACCAATCCGATATTGCTATTATCGGCCAATCAGAAGTGCAGAATTAGAACCCTGCTTTTTCTAAAGGTTTGTTAAAACTTTATTTGAGCGCTTTTATTAGTTCATAACACCCCTTCCCCCCGGTTCCGTTTGAGGGGTGCAGTGACGTAATCCCTAAGATATGTAGGTTGTTTTAACTGTCTATTGGATTTGCGCTGTCCCACCAGTTCCTGTCTGTCATCCGGTTTCGGCGGGACGCTTTTGGACATATCTGGTACAGGCGGTTCCGCATCCTCACTGGACAATTCGGTGCCGCTAATGCTGTCATTGTTGTCCTCCAATCTTTGCGGGCTAGCCTCCGTTGAGGTATTCCTCTGTAGCGAGGAGAGTCCCCTCCCTGATTCTTCTTCATTTATCGCATCCGATTGCTGACTTCCTTCGCTTCTGCTTTCCACCATCTCGAATTCGGTTTCTTCGACATCCCCTCCCCCCTCAGTTTGGGAGTCACAGGAGTCGCGGGAACTGGGTTGTAGTCGAGAGCGAAGCTGATCTATATGGCGTTTCCATATTTTTCCGTCGCAGGTTTGCACACGGTACGATCTGGGCCTGGTGGTTTGAATTACGGTTGCTTCGACCCATAATGGTTCGCCGGAGAGGTTTTTGATGAAAACTAAGTCACCTACCTTGAACTTGCGGCATTTTCCGGTAGATCCACAGGGTTTCTCTGGCTCGTAGGATGAGTGAAGCCGGTCGAGGTGGGAACGGAGTTTGCGTCCCATCAACAGTTCAGCTGGGGTCTTGTTGGTGACGCTGTGCGGAGTGATGTGTTGGAGTCGGAGTATTCTGTTTATTTTGTCATCAATGTCCCCATTGTCCATTTTATGGAGAGTTTGTACCATGCGCAAATTGTACCATGCGCTTGGCCCTGCCGTTAGCCGCAGGGTGCACTGGCAAAGTTAGCGCATGGCGGATGCCCTGGTCCGCTAAGTATTGTTCAAACGCCAGGGCGGTGAACTGGGGTTCGTTGTCAGAGACCAGAACATCTGGCAGCCCATGCATAGCGAATAGCCTATTCAATTTACAGATGACGGAATCGGTTGTAATATTCTTCATTTTGTGGATCTCGAGCCAGTTGAAATAGGCATCCACTGTTAGGAGGAACGTATGTCCCTTAGTAGGTCCCACAAAGTCAATGTGGATGCAGGACCATGGCCCCCGGGGGGTTTCCCACTCTGTTGGAGTTGCTCTAGGTGGGGCACTGCTGACTTCTTGGCACTTTAGACAAGTCTTTACCCAGGCTTCGATCTGCTTGTCGATGCCTGGCCACCACACGTAGCTTTGTGCAAGCGCTTTCATACGCACAATGCCGGGGTGACCGTCATGCAATGTTTTCAATACTGCTCGTTGTAACCGCTCTGGGACGACAATTCTATCTCCCCATAGGATGCAGCCTTTTTGCGAAAAAAAGTTCTGTTTGCTGGTTTCTGAAAGGGGTGAAGTCATCAGGGGTTTGTTCTATTGGCCATCCTCGTTCGACCCAGCTAAGAACTCGCGCCAAGACAGGATCTCATTTTGTTTCGATTGCAATGTCTCTGGCTGTTAGCGGTGGTGAATGTAGCATTTCAATCTGGAGTGTCGTAAGGGTTGGAGCTGGGTCATCGACGGTTTCCGGAAGTGGGGCACGGCTCAATGCATCAGCATGGCGAATGGCTTTCCCCAGGCGGTGTTGTAATTTATAGTTGTACGCAGCTAAGAACTCCGACCTGCGAGTCATTCTAGGTGACAATATATAGGCGGTTGGCTTGTCTCCCGCTATAATCCCTAGCAAAGGTTTGTGGTTGGTAATAATAGTAAAAACTCATCCATATACATATTCATGAAACCTTTTCCTTTCAGATACAACAGGAAGAGCCTCTTTGTCAATTTGGCTATAGTTACGTTCAGCCCTTGATAGGGTCCTTGAAAAATAGGCAATAGGGGCTCACTACCATTTGGTAACACATGACTCAAAATGGCTCCTACTCCAAATGGTGACGCTTCACATGTAATTGTTAAAGGCAGAGTCTCGTTATACTGCATTAAAACAGCATCTGAGGTTAGTAAGTTTTTCACTTGTCGGAATGCGTGCTCCTCTCGGTGTCCCCAGACCCAGGCTGCTTTTTTGTCGAGAAGTCTATGTAGGGGCTCAGCTACGGTCGCTTTCTGGGGCAAGAAGATGTTGTAAAAGTTAATGAGCCCCAGGAAAGCTTGGAGNCAGGCCAGAGTCTTTAAATTTCTGGAGAACCATTTTAAGACGCTTTTCTGATATTTCTCTATTCGGGGCAGCAATTAAAATGTCATCAAAGTATGGCATGACCCCCTTGATCCCTTGCAAGAGTCTCTCCAT
>BHEV01011098.1:0-21851 GCA_004319985.1 Emydocephalus ijimae
TGGTAAGCCTGGGCTAAGTCTAGTTTAGCGAAGATTTTTCCGCCCCCCAGGGAATGGAGGAGGTGTTGCACCACCGGTACCAGGAAAGGGTTTTGTTGAAGGGCATGGTTCAGGGTGGCTCGGTAGTCCCCACAAATTCTTATTGATCCATCCGGCTTGATGGGTGTCACGATTGGGGTTTCCCAGGGAGAGTGATCGGTTGGTTCTAACACACCCTNTGGGGTCCCCTTGTACTCGCCTAGTTTGTCTGCAAAGACGTCCTGGAATTCTTGGACGAGGGCCTCTTCCCAGTCGCTGCTGCAGATTCGGGGAATGCCGGCTACTTCAATTCCGAGTGGAGTGAACCATTGGAGGCCTAACAGAATAGGCCAATCCCTGTCAATTACAGTCAGGGGTAGGAATGCTGTACGGTTCTTAAACGATACCCGGACTCGGCTGGATCCAATGACTGGAATTTGATTTCCCTGATAGTCTTTGAGTATGAGTCTTTGGAATCTGAGGTCTTGCCGCCGGACAGTAGGGATGAGTTGCTTGAGGGTCTTCCAGGAAACCATCGAGAGGGACGATCCTGAATCGACTTCCATCAGGCAGGGCTGGTTCCATCAGGCAGGGCTGGCCACTTTCACTCAGATCTTCTTGGCATCAAGAGATGAGGCATGACTGATCGTGATGGTTTGGTGAGCCTCTTCTCACTTCGTTGAGTGGTTTAGGGATTTGTTTCTGTAGGAGTGGTTGTTTTATTGGTGGTTCATGGGTTCTCACTTTACAGGACGGCTTCCTGTCGGTTGGCGAAAGTTAGCCCCCCTTGAGGGCTGGCTGGATCCTAGCTTGCTTCTACAGACCCGTCCGATATGGCTTCTTTTCCCGCACACATGGTAGAGCGCGTTGAGGAATTTGCATTCTGATCGGGGATGGCTTGCCCCACAACCAGCGCAATGGTGCTGAGATCTCTGGCATTGGTCTCGTTCGGACTGAAGTCGGTGGACCTCTTCTTCGTTGCTGTCTGATGACGATTCGAGGTCCTCGTGGTGGGCTGTTAATAGCTGACCTTCTGACTGAGGTGAAATTTCACGGGCCAGTTGGTGAAGCGGGGTGTGGGTGCGGCGCATTCGGGCAGCCGACTTCCTGGTTGCTTCTGCTGAAGTAGCTTCAGTAATGGCATCTGCAAGGCTTATGTCGCCTTTCGCCATCAGCTTGCTTTGGATATGTGGTGCATCTAGTCCCAGAACTATTCGGTCTCTCAGGGCTTCTTCGAGGTCGGCAAACCCCCATAGGCCTCCCAGATTCCAGAGATCCACTATGAAATCAGCAACACTTTTGCCCTTCTGCTGATTTCTCTGGTAAAATTCATGCCTTCTAACAAGTGTTGGCACGATCGGTGCATAGTGGTCCTCAGTAGGGGTTCGAGGATGTCCCAGTCCATAGACTTCTGCCGGTTTCGCTAGTGCCTTGGCCATCTTGAATACAGTCGGCCCGCAATGAGTTAGGAATACCGCCCGTTTCTTCCCGGTAGTGGCATCCTTCAAATTGTTGGTCTCCAGAAACATCTGGAAGCGATCCATATATGAGTCCCAGTCTTCTTGCGCTGGGTCGAATGGAGTGGGTGATATGACATGGTTCCGCCGTTGTGCGTTTCAGCCATGTGCTCAGTTATTGTTCTTCATCGTTCAGTCAGCTCTGACGTCTCCACATCCCATCCTCGTTGCCAGTGTTAAGTTCTGAGCATGGGTGTGAAGAATGGAGACGAGCCGGTGAAACGGTGAACTTCAAAACTCTTTATTAACATGGTGTGACAGCTCAGCTCTATGGCCAAAACGGCTCCCTTTATATAGGCAAGCTCTTAAGTATTTAACCAATGAAAACACAGGGAGCGCTAGCTCCGTTAACCAATGGGAGAGGCTCGTTAATAGCCAACCAGATTCTCCTGAATGGACCAATCCGATGTCGCTATTATCGGCCAATCAGAAGTGCAGGGCCAGAACCCTGCACTTACTTCAAGCTCTCAATAATCTTTATTTAATCACATTTATTAATTCACAACACTTTCCTTCTCCCCTCCTCCTTCTGCTCTTCTTCTGTTCTTCTGCTCTCCTTCTCCTTCTCCTTTACTCCTCCCCTCCTCTCCTTCTCCTTCTCTTTCTCCTTTCCTTCTCCTTCTCCTCCCCCGTCTCCTTCTCCTCTCCATCTCTTTCTCTTCTCCTTCTCCTCTCTTTCTCTTTCTCCTTCTCCTCTCCAGAAACACAGAGAACCATTCATATATTCAAGCTCACAAATCTGTTATGTGAAACAAAATTAAATGTAAAATCAGAGATGTGAAGTCCAAGGAATGGCTGGTAGGTTCCAATGACCATTCTGATTCATCCATCTTTTGGCCTTCACTTCTTCGGTTTAATGAATTTCTAACTCCAGCTCAAATGACAGCCCCACAAAACAAGGACTGAATTGGTTTAACTTCCCACACAACTGCACACTTCAAGTCATCTCAACACAGTCCCTCTTGAAATCTTCTGTCCCACAGGCCCAATCCAATAACATAGATTACTGCTTCAACTTGTCGAAACAAAATTTCACCACTCTGTGCCTCAAGTCTTATGAAGACTTTTGGCACCAGAGAATTCCTCCTCCGATCTTTCTTCATAAATCTGCTTTTTAACAAAAACCAGAAGGAAAGATTCATTTTCCATGCCTGCTGAAAAGTAGATCATCTTCACTGGTTTATTAATCCAAAGTGAAGCGCCCCTTGTTTCCTTGTGTCTGGGAATTGCATTTTAATTAAACAATTTATCTATTACATTTTTTTTTATTTGCTTTGCAGATGCAATCTAAGTTGATATCTCCAAGAAATTATTAACCTCATATTATCTGGGGTTTGCAAAGTGGACACCAGAGGAGACAAATGTATATCAATTGTGTGATTAGTTAAATTAATAGGATATTTAGGGGTCTGCATATAGAAATAAGAGAATAGCATATTAACACATTCAAATGAATGGTGAATGTTGAACCATTGATATTAGACAGTTGATAGTTTAGCTCTTGTTTACAGAATAAAAAGACAACTTCAGGAGAAAAGGAAAAATCAGGAGAAATCTAAACTTAAAAAGAAAAAGTTTTTAAAATGAAAGGTGGTCCTCGACTTACAGCCACAACTGAGCCCAGCATTTATGTCGCTAAGCAAGACAGATGTTCAGTCAATTTTGTCCAATTGTATGACTTCTCTTGCCATAATTGTTAAACAAATCACTGCAGTTATTAAGTGAGTAGCATGGTTGTTAAGTGAATCTGTCTCCTCCATTGACTTGGCTTGTCAGAAGGTCACAAAAGGTGACCACAGGGGCTACTGGGGGTGTTCTCAGGGGTTCAGGAGAGCCCCTGGGTAAGATTCTGTTGCAGTTCGGAGAATCCCCAAATCCCACTCCTGGCTGGCCCCACCCACCCTGCCCCTCCCTTCCCAGGAGTCTCCATGCCGCCCATTTTGGATGCAGGTATGTGTAAGGCATGCGTGGAGGCTTGGGGAGGGTGAAAAACGGGCCTCCCAGAAGTTCGGGAAGGCCAGAAATGGGCCTGTTTCTGGCTTCCAGAGGGCCTCCGGAGGCCGGGGAGACCGTGTTCGCCCTCCTGGAGGCTCAAGGAAAGCCTCTGGAGCCTGGGGAGTGAAAAATGCCTCTCTCCATGGTTCAGGAGGCCAACATGGCCATGCCCTCCCAGCAACTGGGCAGAGAACCCCTTGCTAAATTTTTTGAAGCCCATCCCTGCATATGATCCCAGGATGCTTCAACCATCATAAATATGAACCAAGTGTCCAAATTTTGATTACATGACCAATGAGGGGGGTGCTGCAATGATTGTAAATGTGAAAAACAGTCATAAGTCACTTTTTTCAGTGCCCTTGTAACTTTGAACGGTCACTAAGTGAATCTTTGTAAGTCAAGGACTACCTGCAAAGCCTCTAGGGAAGGGTTACCCACCTGACCAGAACATGTGAAATCTAGAATAGAAAAAGATTTATGTAACTAGAAGGAAAAACAAGGGTAAACCTTCTAGGCACCAATTCCACCCGCGCTTTTTACAATTTTGTAAATAACAAACTACAAGATTCAAGGTCCATCCCACCTCTGATAGGACCTAAGGGTAAAGATTGCAATGACAACACCATTAAAGCCAACATCTTTAACACATTCTTCGGCTCAGTATTTGTAAACAGCAATGGATCATGGATCATTTCCTAGCTGAACCACAGTCAACTACAATGATCTAATACATATCGATTTTACAGAAGACAATGTTGAAAAAGCACTACGCAATCTAAAACCATCTCTATCTATTGGACCGGATGGAATATGTGCCGACTTCTTAAAAAAGCTATCCACTGCCATAGCCGAACCTCTAAGCATAATCTTTGAAAAATCTTTCAGGACCAGCTCCTTGCCAAAACTATGGTCACAAGCCACGGTCATCCCCATCTTCAAAAAGGGGGACCCCAGCCTAGTTGAAAATTACAGACCAATCTCCTTATGCTGCGTCACCTGTAAAGTAATGGAATCAATTATTAACCAATCCATTATCGTCAACTTAGAGACAAACAACCTACTCTCTAATAAACAATTTGGTTTCAGGAAAATACTATCCTCTAATCTGCAACTTTTACACTGCAAAAACATATGGACTACACAACTCAATCAGGGCAAAGCAATAGATGCAATCTACATCGACTTCTGTAAAGCCTTTGATTAAGTGGTACATGACAAACTACTCCTAAAATTAAAATCTTACGGTATCTCTGGACACCTGCATAACTGGATAGAAGCATTCCTATCAAATAGGCAACAAATGGTCAAAATTGGGAGCGTCCTATCAAATTCTGTACCTGTCAACAGTGGTGTCCCCCAAGGCAGTGTTCTAGAACCAACTCTTTTCATACTCTACATAAATGACCTCTGTAATCATATCAAGAGCAACTGCGTTCTCTTCGCTGATGATGTAAAGCTATTTAACACCACAGACAATACTGCTACCCTTCAAAAAGACCTTGACTATGTATCAGAATGGTCAAACAAATGGCAACTTCAAATCTCAACAAATAAATGCTCTGTCCTACATATTGGCAAAAAAAAATATCAGAAAATAAAATACAGGCTAAATAGTTAAGACCTTGTTGATGATCCAAACTCTGTAAAGGATCTTGGAATACTCATCTTGAATGATCTAAGTGCTAGAGTCCACTGTAACCACATAGCCAAAAAGGCATTGAGAGTCGTTAACCTAATCCTACGTAGCTTTTTCTCTGGTAATATCACACTACTAACTAGAGCATACAAAACATTTGCTAGACATTTGCTCGAATACAGCTCATCAGTCTGGAACCCACATTACGTATCTGATATTAGCCCAGTTGAGAAAGTCCAGAAATATTTCACAAGAAGAGTTCTCCTCTGCTCATTGTAGAATACCTTATGCCACCAGACTTGAAATTCTAGACCTACAAAACTTTGAATTAAGCCTCCTTCGGTCTGATCTAAGTAGGGTATATAAAATCATACATTGCTGTGACTTACCTGTCAATGAATATTTCAGCTTCAACCATAACAACACAAGAGCACACAATAGATACAAACTCAAGGTTGACCGCACCAAACTTGATTGCAGGAAATACGACTTCAGCAACAGAGTGGTCAATCTGTGGAATACTCTCCCTGACTCTGTGGTTTCTTCCCCGAACTCCAAAAACTTAATCTTAGACTGTCTACTATTGACCTCATCCCTTTCCTAAGAGGTCTGTAGGGGTATGCATAAGCGCACCAACGTGCCTACCATCCCTGTCCTATTGTTTCTTCTATTTTTCTTATATGTACCCATTTCATGTATTCATAACTATATATATATACACTTATACCTATTATCTTGTAAGCAATTGACAAATCAAAATAAAAAAAAATGCCCTTAATTGTAGTTCGTTACTTTGGATGCAATCATTTCCAAATTATACTTTCTTGATGGCTTTTGTGGTTTTGGTCCTTTTGCCATTGAGTTTTTGGTTGATTTTTTTTCCTTTAATCAGTAGAGAAAATTCAGTTAGTGAGCTGCTGACTTAAGGGCTGTTTATGAATGCTTGTAATATGATATGTAAGCAAGAGATACTAAATACCATTCAACTCCTTTTGCTAATTTTGCTGCAATTTAATAAAATCTGGCCTTCTTCTCTGAAAAGGGGCCTATAGGGTAGAAAAAACTAATGATTTAAAAGTAGACTCAAGCTGAATAAGTGATGGAAGGGGAAATTTTGATTCATTTAATATACATCCTGTAGTGGGGAATAGCCATAATATTAATTAAGACTTCAGGTTGAGTGTAATACCAAGGCTATGTGGCATTAAACTAATGCATGACAAGCATTTACTGTGTGTGGAAAAACCAAACTTTTGAGGTGTGGGGCTTTGATTGCACAATCACACTCACTTTCTTGACTCTGGAGTCCTTGGTGGTCTCTGACCAACCTCAAGGAAATGAAACTTAACCCTAGAGCATCAGATGAAAGGTTAATACCTTGAAAATAAGACCTTGTCTCATATATTTTTGCCACCAAAAAAGGCACCAGGTCTTATTTTGGGGGATATCATCCACTGACTAACCTCATTTGTGCGTGTCAGCCCTGGCTTCCTTTTCACTGTTAGAGGCCTTCAGGAACTTCTTCTGCGGCTGGCAAGACTTTCCTGAAGCTGATAACAGAGCTCTGAATTGAACTGGAGCTTTGTTATCAGCTACAGAGGCCTTCAGAAAAGCCTTATCAGGCTAGCCAGCTACAGAAAAAATGGGCTGGCAAGGCAGGTGTTGGGGTGTGCGAGGCCTGGTTACAACTGTCCAAAGGGAAGTAGTAGGGCAGCTCCACCTCCCTATCCCCACCCTAGCTTAATTTTTACCTGTGCACTCTGAAGTTGGCAGGATCTTAATTAGGGCTTATTTTGGGAGTAGGGCTTATATTGGGTGCTTTTGTAAAAAATCAAGCTAGGACTTATTGTCAGGGTAGGTTGTATTTCCAAGGAAATAGGGTATAATGAATCAAGTTGGAGGAACTTAGTAAACTGATCCACTTCGTATTGTCAGGGAAAGAGTTGGAAGGAAAGAACAGTGGACAAAGGAAGCCCCACTGCTACAAAAGCCACTGTCCAAAGCTTATAGCATTGACTTGTACCTCCCAAATGCAAATTGACCAGTGTGCAGAGACAATGGGAAGGCGGTTAGTGATGCCTTCTTCTCTTTATGGACATGAATTATGAGATCATAAGCACTTTGTGGAGAAAATGGGTGGGAAATCTCTAGTCCAGGGAAAAATGGGTCAAGATTTCTCACTTCTGTGAAGTTGGGTAGCGGAGATGAACTACTTCCCCTGGAGGTTAGACTCATCCTAACAGTGATGATCTTCCCAAAGAAGAAAGTGAAAATAAAGAGTTGATGTCAACTCTACAGTCCTTCAGTTGGAATCTTCTTACGGTGGCTGGGTAGTTAACTGCCAAGAATGGTCTAGTGTGGTGTTTCTCAACTTCAACAACTTCAACTTTCAGAATTCCCCTAACCAGCACTAACTGGGGAATTCTGGAAGCTGAAGTCCATGCCTCTTAAAAATGCTGAAACTGGGTTGGCCCAGAAAGGTTTTGTTCTTCTACCTGGTGTGTGGATTCAATGAACACACCAGATAGATGGAAAGGAATAAGACCTTCAAATAAAATATTGTCAGAAGGAGGTTTCCTCTTTTTATACAGTTCTGAAAAATGTACATTGTCATGAACCAATTTTGGGAGCATGATGATGATCCATTCAGTTGTATCCAACTTTTGTTGATTCTATGGACCAGGTCTCTCCACATCTTCTGATCTTGCATTACTTATTTGAGTTGTTCTGTGCTCAGGCTGGTGTCAACTATGATGATGTCCAGCCACAAGGTTCTTTGATGGCCTCATTTCCTTTTACCATTAACTCTTCCAAATATAATTGATTTATCCAGTGAATTTCTTTTATGATATGGCCAAAATAAATGGGATGCAGTTCTGTCATTTTGCCCAAAGTTGGATACCCCTGCATTATACACCTGTGTTAGTAAGAGTTGGATCTTAGAAGAAAAGCAGAAGATCTGCATAATAATTCTAATAAGAAGACAAGATCAAACCAAATATCAAGATAAGATATAGCAAGACAAGAAACAATGGATGGAAACTAACCAAGGAGAGAAGCAACCTAGACTTAAGGAGAAATTTCCTGATAGTTAGAACAATGAATCCAGAAGTTGTAGGTGCTCCATCACTGAAGGCTTTCCAAAATAGACCGGACAACCATTTGTCTGAAATGATATAGGGTCTTCTGCTTGAGCAGGGAGTTGAAGACCTCCAAGATCCCTTCCAACTCTGTTGTTCTGTTCTGGTAAATCAGTATTTGGTTAAAAACCCGAGGCAAACCATATATGAAAATTGAATTAGGAGCACTTCCTACTCTTCAATTGTTTGAAAAAAAAAAAATCAAAGAAAGCTGTTTGTGCCATGTGTTCCAAGAGACTGGACAACCAACTGTCTGAAATGGTATAGGGTCTCTTGCTCCAGCAGAGGGTTGGATTAGAAGATCTTCAAGATCCCTTCTGACTCTGTTATTCTTTGTTGGATGAGGGGAGCACATCTTTCTCCTTCTGTCCTGGCCACTTTTTACTGAGGCACAATTGAGAGCCTTTTAACAAACTGCATCCCTGTTTGGTTTGGTGGCTCCACTGCCTCAAATAGAAAGTCCCTACAGAGAGTGGTGAGGACAGCGGAGAAGATTTTAGGAAGCTCGCTTCCCATCATTCAGAATGCTGCTTACAAGAGCTATGTGCTTAGAACTCAAAGCATTATTGGACACCACACACATCCCCTTCATGGTCTGTTTCTGTTGCTCCCCTTTGGGAGGAGTTTTTGAAGCAGGACTACCAGATTCTTTAACAGCTTTGTTCCCTAGGCCACCCATCTGGTAAACTCACAAAATTTATTTTTCTTGCCATGTACATGTATACATCCGAATTAGACTATGTTATTTCTCTGTGTCATAAAATATATGTTGGTATATGCATAATTTTGTATTTATTTATTTGTTTGGTTTTCTTAGTTATGTTTATGTAGTGTATTTTAGAGGTGGTGACCTTCTGAGAGCTGCATGCAACAAAATTTCATTTTAATGTATGCCGATTAGTGTACATTCAAAGTAACAATAAAGTTCTTCTCTTCTCTTCTCTTCTCTTCTCTTCTCTTCTCTTCTCTTCTCTTCTCTTCTCTTCTCTTCTCTTCTCTTCTCTTCTCTTCTCTTCCCTTTGCCTCCTGTCCCCCTTTCATTCTCCCTTTGTCTCTTCTCTTCTTTCTTCCCTTTCCCTTTCCCTCTCCTCTCATCTCCTCTTCTTTCCCTTTGTCTCTTCTCTTCCCTTCCCCCTCTCTTTCTGTTCTGTTCTGTTTCTGTAGCATATGGTTAGAAAAGTCAAAGTTTGATTGAAACCCTGTCCAGCTTTATATGCATATGCAGTTTCTCATATATACAATTCTAAGCAGGAAGGCAAACAGGCATTTACAGTATGGTTTCTAAGGGGGCTTAAATGACATTTTGCATTTCTGCAAAATGTTTGAGATGTAAAGAAAGAGGGAATGAGAAAGCTTATCTACTTTTTCAAATGGCTTCTTTAATTTTTTCCCTTTTTGTTTTCCTTGTTTTCATTTTTTTAATATGCATAAACAAGAAGAAACAATACACTGGAGACCTTAATATTGTATTAAGTGCAACGCTTAAAATAGAAACCTTTTATTATATAACAAAATAATTTAATGCACTGGGCAGCTGTTTATCCATGGTACACTTAGTTTTAGATGTACAATTGAAGCAAACTTATGGTTATTAACATTTTAGAAACCACAGTTAATATAGATATAATTTTCCCCCTTTCCACTATACCCGGAAAATCAAATGCATTACTTGCATCTTACAATTCAATAAAATATATATATTTTAAATAACACCAAAGCAGCCACCATCTCAACTGTTTTAACAAAATAACAGAGTTTGAAGGGAACTTGGAGGCCTTTTAGTCCAACCCCCACTCAAGCCCAAAACCTTGTATTATTTCAGACAATTGGCTTTCCAGTTGCTTTTTAAAAGCCTGCAGTGTTGGAGCAGCCACAATGTATGAAAGCAAGTCATTCTGCTAGTTTATTGTTCTCTGGTTAGGAAATTTCTTCTTAGTTCTAGGTTTCTTCTCATCTTGATGAGTTTCCATCTGTTGCTTCTTGTTCTGTCTTCAGGTGCTTTAGAGCAGTGGTCCCCAACCTTTTTTATGCCGCGGCCCGGTACTGGCATCAGCTGGGCGCCGCCATCTTGTTTTGATGAAAAAGTGCTTCCGGTGAGCTTTCTACCCGGAAAAGCTCACCGGAAGCACTTTTTCATCAAAACAAGATGGCGGCACCCAGCAAACCAGCGGCCCGGTAGGATTTGTTCCACGGACCGGTACCGGTCTGCAGACCGGTGGTTGGGGACCCCTGCTTAAGAGAATAGCTTGACTCCCTCTTCTTTATGGCAACCCCTGAGAGATTGGAAGACTGCTGTCATGTCTCCCCTAGTCCTTCTTTTCATCAAACTAGACACACCCAGTTCCTGCAACTGTTCTTCATATGTTTTAGCCTCCAGTTCCCTAGTCATCCTGGTTGCTCTTCTCTGCATGCTTTCCAGGATCCCAACAATTTTTTACATCGTGGTGAATACTGGGTGCAGTATTCCAAGTGTGACCTTACCAAGCAGTGATGGGATTCAATTTTTTTTACTACCGGTTCTGTGGGCGTGGCTTGGTGGGCATGGCAGGGGAAGGATACTGTAAAATCCTATTCCCTCCCCACCCCACTAACCTGCTTTCCAGCTCCATTCTCCTGTGCAGGGCAACAAAAGAAGACCCAGCTGATCAGCTGGGACTTGGGAGGCAGAGAATAGATGGCAGCGGGGCCAGTCAGAGGTGGGATTTGCCAGTTCTCCAAACTACTCAAAATTTCCACTACCGGTTCTCTAGAACCTGCTGAATACCACCTGTGTTACCAAGTCATTATAAAGTAGTCCTAATACTTCATGTGAACTTGATTCTATCCTTCTGTTGATGCAGCCTAGGATTGTGTTGGTTTTTTTGGCTGCCACTGCACATGGCTGGTTCATATTTAAGTGATTGTCTACTAGGATTCCAAGATCCCTCTCACAGTTATTACTGTTGAGAGTTGACCATTTCAAAATCAAGGAAAAAATTTGGATAATCTTACAGGTTAGAAATGGGGAGATCCTGAGTTCTAATCCCAACCTAGGTATGAAACCAACCAGTAGATTTTAGGTCAGTCATATTCTCTCATCTCTAGGAATGAGGCAATGGCACACCAGGAAAGTCATTAAGACATCATAGGAATGGCCCAATACCCTTTCACGACACAAGCCTCCTCATTACATCATTTCAGAGAGTCCACGCTTCAACCAACTTAACTCAGACAACCTAAAAGGTTATCTATGACCCCTACAACAGCCAATAGAATTCCACAGGAACAGGAAGTTCATGGACAAGGCCCAAGAGATGGTATAAATAACCCTCACTCTCCACTCCATGTAGTCAGATGCCCAGGACCGAAAAACCCATGTATGTCAATTCATAAAACATTTTGTATACACGTTTTATAGTTGACAAGAGAAAGAAGTGGGGTGGGTGGGGGTGGAGTTTCAAAGAGCAGGCGTATTTTCTTCAAAGACTGATTAGATGACAGAAGCTTCTGCCATGCAAAAATCTAATTGGAGAGCATGATTGATGACTCTTGGCTACAGACATTTTTCATTGGATGATACACCCAGAGGGGTATCAGGATCAAGGGAACTACAGTGAACTACGTATCTCAGAGTTGGCTAAGCCCAGGTTAGTGCCGGATGTAGAATGTTAACTTCAAATAAATCTATTTTAGTTTTGGGAGTGTGGTTCGAGGCTCATGATTTAATTGGAGTAACTGCCGGAATCCTGACAATGTGATCCTGTTCATCAATAAAGCCTTCAGTGGTACACGACAAACTACTCCTAAAACTAAAATCTAAAATCTAAAACTAAAAACTAAAATCTTATGGTGTCTCCAGACACCTGCATAACTGGATAGAGGCATTCCTGTCAAACAGGCAACAAATGGTCAAAATTGGGAACGTCCTATCAAATTCTGTACCTGTCAACAGTGGTGTCCCCCAAAGCAGTGTTCTAGGACCAACTCTTTTCATACTCTACATAAATGACCTCTGTGATCGTATTAAGAACAACTGCGTTCTCTTCGCCGATGATGTAAAGCTATTCAACACCACAGACAATACTGCTACCCTTCAAAAAGACCTTGACTATGTATCAGAATGGTCAAACAAATGGCAACTTGAAATCTCAACAAATAAATGCTCTGTCTTACATATTGGCAAAAAAAATCAGAAAATAAAATAGAAGCTGAATAGTCAAAACCTTGTTGTTGATCCAAACTCTGTCAAGGACCTTGGAGTACTCATCTCTAATGATCTAAGTGCTAGAGCCCACTGTAACTACATACAAAAAGACATTAAGAGTTGTTAACCTAATCCTACGTAGCTTTTTCTCTGGTAATATCACACTACTAACTAGAGCATACAAAACATTTGCTAGACCAATATTTGAATGCAGCTCATCAGTCTGGAACCCGCATTACGTATCTGATATTAATACAGTTGAGAAAGTCCAGAAATATTTCACAAGAAGAGTTCTCCACTCCTCTACTCATTGTAGAATACCTTATGCCACCAGACTTGAACTTCTAGAGCTAGAAAACCTAGAACTACACCGCCTTCAGTCCGATCTAAGTATAGTTTATAAAATCATACATTGCAATGTCCTACCTGTCAATGAATACTTCAACTTCAATCATAACAACACAAGAGCACACAATAGATACAAACTCAAGGTAAACCGCACCAAACTTGATTGCAGGAAATACGACTGCAGCAACAGAGTGGTCAATGTCTGGAATACTCTACCTGACTCTGTGGTTTCTTCCCCAAACCCCAAAAACTTTAACCTTAGACTGTCTACTATTGACCTCATCCCTTTCCTAAGAGGCCTGTAGGGGGTGTGCATAAGTGCACCAACATGCCTACCATCCCTGTCCTATTGTTTCTTTTTATTTTTCTTATATGTATCCATTTCATGTATTCATAACTTTGTTTATACTTATATCTGTTATCTTATAATTGCTTGACAAAATAAAATAAATAAATAAATAAATAAAATAAACCATCTTTCAACCAGCCTCCATGTTTCCAGTGTCTTTCTCCCCACTTGGAACTAAACCAGATGGATACTTTTTCCAATAGTGTCTTAAGCCCCCCAGGTCAAAAAAGACCAGAAATGCTCTGAGATATACCATTTTTTGGAAGGGCAAAGCTGTGGTGTCAAGTCCCCATATGTTAGAGGAAGCCAAAATTTTAGAGATAAGCTGTCACCTTTTCCAGGTGTAAATAATGCTGGTATAATTTTCCACAATGTCAGACACTGGTGTGTTCTGACCTCTTCAAAACTGGAGGCTGGAATTACAGCTGTTTCTGTGGAAACTGACATGAATTTTGAAGCATGTTCTTGGGAGTAATTTGAAGATTTGTGTATGAAGTTAGCCTAGAGCAGCGGTGTCGAACGTTAGCAACTTTAAAACGTATGGACTTCAACTCCCAGAATTCCCCAGGGAACTTCTTGGGATTGAAGTCCACATGTTTTAATGTTGCTCTGAACTCAAGTCTACCTTCCTCCTTGAAATGGGCACAGGTACCAAAATGCAAAGCTTCATTTGTTGAGTAATTTAATGTCAATTCCCCTTCGAACCTCTGGGTGGCACCATTGGTGCAGAAATAACTCACCCTTGTTCCTGTTTCTTTTAAGAAAAGGATTAAAGGTGATGGTGAGGGTTATTACTATGTTTGCTTTTATTTTTAAATTAGATATCAAATAGATACAATGCTTTTGAGGACAAAAAGAGCATGTTTAAACCTTATGTCACAATTTAAAGGATGAACTTTGGAGTAGCTGCTGTTTATAGCTTCATCTATTTTTGGCTCCTTCCCCTCTGTAACATATTTATGGCTCTGCTAGTTCCCAACATCTAAAATTTGGATTCAGAGGTTACAAAGGGGAAAAAAAATGGGCAAAGATGCTAAAGCCCTTGTTGGAAACCCACCCCTTTCCTAGAAAAAAATGAAATATTTTAGGATATACTAAAAAGGCAGAATATTTCCCCTAAAAGTGATATAGAAACTCAGAGAGGCAGAAACTCACCCCCACCCCTTGTTAATGGACCATTAAGGCCTGGCCCAGGTTATTCTACATAACAAAGATCTACCTCATTCAGACAGAGCCATAATAGGAATTACCCAAAGCCCTTTCATTACATCATCACCCAGCAAGAGTCAACCAAGCCTGAGACTCAAAAGACAACCTACCAAGTTACCCCTGCATGGCTCCATGGGAGTCTGACAACCAATCAGAACAAAAGCTAAAATTCAAAGCCCAACAGAGGGTGTAAAACCCAGGCACTCAGTATATCTTCCCTTTTTCTTCACCCAGGAGCTCCAAGGCATGTGATCCTCTCCACCATTAAAACCATCTTTCCAAACAGCCTCCATTTTCCATTGTTTTTCTCCCCACTTGGAACTGAACCCAGAAGGATAATTCTTCCAACACATTTATTTTTCTTTTCTCAATATATAGAATAGAATAACGAAGTTGGAAGGGACCTTGGAGGTCTTCTAGTCCAACCCTCTGCTTAGGCAGGAAATCCTACACCACTTCAAACAAATGGTTATCCAACATCTTTTAAAAAACTTCCAGGGTTGGAGCATTCACAACTTCTGGAGGCAAGTTGTTCCACTGATTAATTGTTCTGTCAGAAAATTACTCCTTAGTTCTAAGTTGCTTCTCTCCCTGATTAGTTTCCATCTGTTGCTTTTTGTGGTGCCTTCAGGTGCTTGGAGAGAATAGCTTGACTCCCTCTTCTTTGGGGCAGCCCCTGAGATATTGGAAGACTGCTATCATGTCTCCCCTAGTCCTTCTTTTCATTAGACTAGACATACCCAATTCCTGCAACCATTCTTTCCATGTTTTATCCTCCATCCCTTAATCGTCTTTGTTGCTCTTCTCTGCACTTTTTCCAGAGTCTCAACATCTTTTTTACATCATGGTGACCAAAACTGAATGCAGTATCTTGGATGTGAAGGGGAAACAACCCCCTGAAATGGTTTAGAAATGTGAGTTCACTTGAATTTGATGAATTGTATAATGTAATAACGTACATTCCAATAATCAGTCAAAGACCCCTAGGCCACATTTTAATTGTTGTTCGGCAGCAACTACATTGACAACTACTGACCATGGCTTCTTTACAATTTCTCTGTTTTTGCTTCCTGGACAAGAAAGGAAAATGAAAGGCTTGACTAAGACCTTGTTTAGTTCCCAGGAGAGCTGAGCCAACCAGCTTTCCCAACTTCTTGGCTAAACTTTGGTCTATAGATCCCAAAGGTGCTTTTTCAAGAGGCCCCTGGACTTTCTGGTTTTTCTTTGAAGACATTTTGTTTCTCACCCAAGAAGCTTCTTCAGCTCTTGCATGAAGAAGCTTCTTGGATGAGAAGTGAAATGTCTTCAAAGAAGAATCAGAAAGTCCAGTTGCCTCTTGAAAAAGCACCTTTGGGACAACCATGACCTGGATCAAGGGTAGCCAATCTTTTGAACCTCAGGGACTACCAAACTCATAATTTTAAATCCTGCAGACCACTAACATGATTGGGGGGGGGGATTTTCTCAGGGTTTTTGCAGAAAACAGCAGACTTGGAAAATCCCCAAAAAAGTCTTCAGGAAAATTCCCCACCCTGTTTTCCTACCGATTGATCATTCTTTATTTGCTATCGCAGGATTCCAGCTCTGTTCTCGGGGGGGAGAAAGAGAGACTTTTGGCTTCATGCAAGGAAAGTAGCAGAAGCAGCAGAAATCTTTCTTTCTCTCCCCCAAACTCCACCAGAAATGAGTCTTTATAAGACTTGTTGCGCCAGTGCAGCCTCTTGGAACAGGATGCCTTGCAGGGTCCCAAAGACTCATTGCTGGTGGAGTTTGGGGGAGAGAAAGAAAGACTTTTGCTGCTTTCCTTGCGTGCAACCAAAAGAAGAAAGAAGTGGAAAGAAGCAGCCAGGCATGTGGGGTAAGTGGGGCAAGTTCCCCCCCTTCCTCCCTTTCCCCCCTCTGTTGTGTCCATCGGCAAAGAAGACTAGGAGGCAGTGACTATGGTTTCAGCTCTTTATTAAGCCCCCGGAACCGATCTGGCTCCAAGGGAAAACTTGCAGCTTTTTATTCTCAAGCCATGGTGGCCGTGGCCAATGACATTGCTTTGAATCTCCCGTGATTCGTATCCACCAATCGCGAGAGATTCTCAGCGGGCCAATCAGCGCGGCTCGCTTAACCCAATCAGATCACCCTGCGCTTTGACAAATCAAAACACGGGGTTTCAAGAATTCAAATGAAGGTACAGAACACCCCTCCCCTCTTGGTTTAGTCCTACGTGACGTAGTCCCGTAGGTAGGCGGGGCTCTGTACTTTCCGACTGGACCTGCGCAGGTCAGTTGTTGGTTAGCTCCTGGCCGGTTCAGTCGGGTTCTCTGTGTCTCTCGGCCTCGTCGATGGAACCGCCTGGTAGGCCTGACCGAGTCACTTGTCGCAGCTCCCTCCCGGTCTACCCGGGCTGGTTGAGCTGCGGTTCTCGCCGCTCCCGCCCGGTCTTTCCGGGCTGGTCGAGCTAGCCTGGCTGCTTCTCCCTGGTGAGGCTTCTCCCTGGCTGCTTGCTGGTGAGTATGGTTGGTTTTCTTCTGGGTTTTGGTTCCNGACTGGACCTGCGCAGGTCAGTTGTTGGTTAGCTCCTGGCCGGTTCAGTCGGGTTCTCTGTGTCTCTCGGCCTCGTCGATGGAACCGCCTGGTAGGCCTGACCGAGTCACTTGTCGCAGCTCCCTCCCGGTCTACCCGGGCTGGTTGAGCTGCGGTTCTCGCCGCTCCCGCCCGGTCTTTCCGGGCTGGTCGAGCTAGCCTGGCTGCTTCTCCCTGGTGAGGCTTCTCCCTGGCTGCTTGCTGGTGAGTATGGTTGGTTTTCTTCTGGGTTTTGGTTCCCGGGGTATTCCCTCCCCTCTTGGTTTGTGTTAAGGGGATTCTCTGTGTCTGGTTCAGTGTCGGGTTTGTTTCTTGTGGCCGTTCTCGATCTTATTTGATCGATGTGGCGTTTCCACGCTCGTCCGTCGGTTGTTTGCAGCCAGTATGAATGGGGGCCTGTCAGTTGGGTTATGGTTGCTGGTACCCATAGGGGGTCACCCGTTAGGTTCTTTGCGTAGACGGGGTTGCCTGGCGCAAAAACCCGGTGCTTGCTGGACGAGTTTGGGGGTTTTTCCGGGTTGTATGTGGGGTGTAGTCTGTCGAGTGGGGACCTTAATTTCCTCCCCATTAGTAGCTCTGCCGGGCTTTTGTTCGTTGTTGTGTTCGGGGTTATATGTTGGATGAAAAGCGTTTTATTTATTTTGTCTTGGATTTCCCCGTGTTCGATTTTCTGGATGGTTTTTTTCGTAAATTGTACCATCTGTTCTGCCCTTCCATTTGCCGCTGGATGCGCCAGAGCTGTCAGTGCATGTCGGATGCCCCGTTCCGCTAGGAATTTTTCAAATTCCAGTGAGGTGAATTGGGGCCCGTTGTCTGACACGATGACATCCGGGAGGCCGTGGGTTGCGAATAGTCTGCAAAGTTCCTTGGCCACGGCCTCTGTGGTGGTGGATTTCATATTGCTTACCTCCAGCCAGTTGGAGTAAGCATCTACGGTTACCAGGAATGTATGACCCTTGGTGGGTCCAGCAAAGTCTATGTGGACCCTAGACCAGGGTCCCCTGGGGGTTTCCTATTCTTGGATTGGTGCCATAATTATTCTATTTACTATTGTTATTCATATATACATATACATATATATATACATATATATATATATTTTCTTAAGTTTTCGCGGGTACTTAAATGTATGGTATTCAGCTTTGTTCGGGTATTTTCCCACGTCATTGTAGTTATGCTATTAAAGTTGTAGCAACATTTCGGCAGAATCTCATCTGCCATCATCAGGCTTCTGTATTGTGTCCGTCTGATGATGGCAGATGAGATTCTGCTGAAACGTTGCTACAACTTTAAAAGCAGTACAATGACGTGGGAAAATACCCGAACAAAGTTGAATGCCATACATACATACATACATACATACATACATACATATATATGCACACACACACGCACACACACACACATATATACATATACACTTTTTTCTTTTAAGAATTTAGTGTGTATTTTTAAGGGAATGTACCAAGCAGAATTTGATTGAAAATAGGTATGTGTTATAAAATAGAGGTTAAAAAATGAATGTTATAATTGTAAAGGTGTAACTTAAATTTTTAAACAAGATTTGAAAAAAGAAACAAAGGTGTTACACTCCAGTCTAGTAATTACAGGGGAAAATTTGTTTTATGAGAAAAGATAATATGAAATTGTAAACAGGACAGATGAAAGTATAAAAACATTGATTAGAAAGATTTTAAAAATTAGAAAAAGATATGTAATTGAATTAAGAAAGGAATGAGATAATTTAAAATAAGGCTACAGGACGTAAAGAAAGGAAAAAGCTATTGAAAAAATGTGAAAATAGTTATAATATATGGATTAGAATGTATAAGATAAATATGTATTGAGTTTATGTCTGTATGGAGAAGTGATAACCTGGGGTATATTTTATTTGTATTTATATGTTTTGTGAAACTTAAATAAAACTTTTATATAAAAAAAGGATGTGCTTCACTGGAGGTGCTTTTTCCAGAAGTCAGCTGGATTTTGTTTTTCTTTGAAGACGTTTCACTTCTCATCCAAGAAGCTTCTTCAGTTCTGAGTGAATGGTGGAGGATGGAAGATGAAGTCATCTGAACATTAGTATTTCCTCTAAGAGTCATTAAGGCCACTTGGGGAAATGTTTATCTGTACCCTTGGGGTCACCTGAATAGTGCAAATGGGTATGGAAATTTCTTAGAACTGCTGAAAGGGCCGTGTGGTGGACAGGAGATAGGTGATGTTGTATCCCTCTCCTTTTGTTGAGAGAAGGCTGTTCAATCTTAATGTAGATGGCCTCTTTGACCCATCTTTCAAACCAGTGATCTTCTCTGGACTTTGGGGTAATCATAACCTGGATGACTGAGACATTTAGCTAAATGAAAGTGAATATTATGGGCCCATTTGGGGGCTGGATCATGTCGAAAACACCACAAGGTCTTCCCCTCCCTTCCAGATAACAGATAATCAGAGTTGGAAGGGACCTTGTAGGTCATCTAGTCCACATACACACACCCCGCCCAAGCAAGAGACCCTACACCATTTCTGACAAATGGCAGTCCAGTCTCTTCTTGAAAGCTTCCAGTGATGAAGCCCCCACAACTTCCAAAGGCAACTTCTGTTCCATGGGTTGATTGTTCTCACTGTCAGAAAGTTTCTCCTTATTTTCAGATTAAGTCTCCCCTTGTTCAGTTTCCATCCATTATTCCTTGTCTGGCCTTCAGGTCCCTTAGAAAATAGTTTGACCCCCTCCTCTCTGTGGCAGCCCCTCAAATATTGGAAGACTGCTATCATGTCTCCCTTGGTCCTTTTCTTCATTAGACTAGCCAAGCCCAGTTCCTGTAACCATTCATTGTATGTTTTAGCCTCCAGCCCCCTAATCATCCTGGTTGCTCTTCTGTGCACTTTTTCCAGAGTCTCAACCTCTTTTTTATAGTGTGGTGACCAAAACTGGATATAGTGCTCTAGGTGTGGTCTTACTAAGGCTTTATAAACTGGTATTAGTACTTCACTTCATCATGTCTGAAACACCACGAAGTCTTCCCCTCCCTTCCAGATTTTTCTCCACTCCTGTATTGGTGAGATCCAGCAGGATAATGGAATGTCTGGTCTTTTCCATCACATTGTGTACCAAACATTTTGCATATTCTGATGTTGGGCTGTTGAATTCTGGCCAATTCCCTAAAGAGGAAAGTGTAGCCTCTGAAAATTTTTCTTCTTCTTTGTACTCAAATCTTCAGAAAGAAGGAATTGCCGAAAAGCAAAGCCAGGACATTTTTAAAGGGATGTGGCTTCGCGCCACTCTGAATTATGAATTGGATTCAACTTGTGTTGTGTATGCAATATAGTTAATAAAGTGTGAGCTTGAGGTAAAGTGCAGGGTTCTGGCCCTGCACTTCTGATTGGCTGTTAGGCGGCCAGGCCGGATTGGCTAGTTCTGAGGAATCCGATTGGCCCTTAACAGAGAGTTCTTATTGGTCGAAAGAGCTAGCATTCCCAGCTCATTATTGGTTAAAGCTTACAAGGGTTTCCTATATAAGGCAGAGTTCACTGTTGTTAAATTGAGAAGTCACTATGCAATAAAGAGCTGAAGTTCACCGTTCAGAGACTGTTTCCATTTATTCCAAGCCATGCTCAATACATAATACTGGCGACGAGGGTGGGATCTGGAGACGTCTGAACCGAAGAAGCCAGGAAGCAATACCGAGCACGTGACAGACGACGCCAACAACGGAACCATGTCCGGCGGCATCGTACCACCCGTTCCGTTCGATCCAAACCAAGAGGATTCGGAATCCTACATGGATCGCTTCCAAATGTTTCTTGAGACGAACAACCTAAAGGACGCCACGCCAGCAAAGAAAAGGGCGTTGTTCCTAACGCATTGCGGCCCAGCCATATTAAAATGGATAAAGCACTGGCCAAACCGCAAGAAGTGAAGGCCATGAGCTGGGACGACCTTGAACCCATCCTGAGAGGCCACTACGCGCCAACCGTGCCTACGCTCATGAGATGCCACAAGTTTTATCAGAGGAACCAACGGAAAGGGGAAAGCATGGCCGATTTCGTGGCAGACCTCCGAAATTTAGGGGGCCTCTGCGGGTTCACTGATTTAGAAGAGGCACTGAGAGATCGAATAGTTCTGGGACTAGATGCACTCGGTGTCCAAAGCAAGCTGATGGCGAAAGGCGACATCAGCCTTATTGATGCCATCGCCGATGCTACTACAGCAGAAGCAACCAGGAAGTCGGCTGCACAACTTTGCAGAACCCGCACTCCGGTACCGCCACCGGCCAGCGACATTTCTACCAGCTCAGAAGAGAAGCCTGCAACCACGCACCACGAGGACCTCTCTTCGTCGTCAGACAGCGACGAAGAAGAGGCCCACCGATTGCGGTCCGATCGGGACCATTGTCCAAAGCCCCTACGCCCTTACGCTGGCTGTGGAGCCAACCATGCCAGGTCCCAATGCAAATTCCGCGACGCATTCTGCCATGAGTGCGGGAAACGAGGCCACATCGGGCGGGTCTGCTGCAGCTTGCCAGGGCTCAGCCAGGCCTCAAAAGGGGCTAACTATTGCCAATCAACAGGAAACCGTCCTGTAAGGCAATGCCAGTAAACCACTCCTACAGAAATCCAGCCTTGCAGAGAGAAGAGGCTCACCACACTATCACTCTCGGTCATGCCTCAACCTTGGACACTAAGAAAATCCGTGTCACCGTAGCCATCGAGAACCAGCCGTGCCACATGGAAGTCGACTCGGGATCGTCCCTCTCGATGGTGTCTTGGAAGACACTCAAGCAACTCNATACTTACCTCTAATGGTCATCAATAGAGATAGGCCTAGCCTACTAGGCCTCCAATGGTTCGTGCCACTCAGCATTGAAGTGGCCGGCGTGAACCA
>BHEV01011099.1:0-17376 GCA_004319985.1 Emydocephalus ijimae
TTGTGGCCTATATGGTGCAGACTTTTTATGTTCAACACCTGCCATCTTCAGTTTATTTTGCAATTTATTGTTTATAAATTCCGTACCATTATCAGTGATAAGAGTTACTAACTTCGTTTTAGTTTTTCTTTCAGTGAATTTAAGCCAATTAAAGAAATTTTGATATGTTTCCATTTTGCTCTTCATTAGATAACAGAAACCATATCTGGAATAATGGTCTATTATACTTAGTGTGTAATGAGCACCTCCCACACTTGGTTTTTTAGGACCTATAATATCAGCAAATACGACCTCTAGAGGCTCCTTTGTTTTAAATCCATTAACTCTATTTGCTGGTATTTGTTTGCTTTTTTCCTGACTACAGGTAATGCAGTGCAAATACTTACTGCAAGGCTTCAGCTTTATACTCTTAGATAGTTCTACCGTTTGTTTAAGCATTTTAAAATTTTTTGCCCCAAACATCTGTGTAACAAATGTATGCATTCATCATGAGGTTTTATTATTATAAACTGTGTTAGCTACCTCTGAATGATTATCATTTAACACATACAATTCACCTCTTAAAGTTGCAGTCACTTTTTTACCTTCTTTTTCAATTATGCAATTGTCTCCCCTAAAGGTAATTACATAACCTAGTTTAACCAAAACTCTAACCGAAAGCAAATTAAACTTAAGTTGTGGTACATATAACATTTTTACATTTTCNTGCTTTTGCTTTCTTGCAGAATCTAGCCAAATGTCCTTTTCCTCCACAGTTAAAACATTTTCTAATTGTATAAGCTGACGAAGATATTTTCTCTTCTTCACATTGTGGTTGTTCCCTTCTGAGTTGATCCCTTTCAAGCTTGGTCCCTTTCAAGCTTTCTCCTGGCTTCTTCAATTAATCTGCCAGTAATGTCAGTTAATGTGAGGTTATCTTTTGGCAAAACCTCAAGTGAAGTTACGAAGTCATCATAGCTATTATCTAAAGAAGATAAAATTATATAAACTTGGTGTAGTTCTGTGAAGATAAGTTCTTTTTCATGCAGTTCCTGAAAAATTCTCTTCATTATATTTAAACGAGTCATCATATCTCCATTCTTTTGAAGATGTGTTCTGAACAGTTTCCATGTAAGATTTATCTGTGCTCCTACACTGTCTCGAACATAAATCTTCTTTAAATTCTCCCAACATTTGGAAGCTGTTTCTTCTCCTCGAATATGTACAAGCTGCTCATCACAGAGTGTTGGTCCTATTATACAGAGAGCTTGTTCATTCTTCAGTTTATATTCTTGTATTTTCTGGGCATCATTCTCATCCTCCGGATCCCATGCATCTACCTCTGGTGGGTTTTGAATTATACTCCACAAATCTTCTTTGCGTAGAAGTAGGCTACATTTCATAGATCATGAAACATAGTTTGTTCCATCCAGTTTGGATATTAGAGACAAACTTTGTAAATTGACTTGTGCCATCTTTTATCTGGATATTAAACTATAATTAATAAAACACAGCTGTCTGTTTACAGTATTGTGTAACTACACAAACTCTCACTTTAATCTAAGCCTGTTATATCCTGGTTAGTCTGACTGTGCACCTGGGCCCATAACCAGTGTTTGGGATACACACCCTAGCAGAATGTGCAACGACAGTCTAGCAGGCAGGCAAATGATGTGAGATAAACGTTGTTGTAGTTTACACTCAGTAAGAGAGATACACTGTGCCAGTTAAATAGTTTTTATTCCAGCAAGAGTTATAGCATAGTCAAAACAGTCCATATGTCATAAACTAGTTCAGTCCATCCAGGAATTAATCAGTTGAAAAGTCCAGTGTCGAAAATAGAGGTCAGTAAACTTACAAATAATCAGTCCAGCAATATATCTCTTTTGCAGTCAGAGATATGAAGAAAATCAAACCCCTTTTCTTCGTTTCAGCAACAGCAGGGAAAATACGCAGTTATCACCATCAATCCAACATTGTCAGCTACTACAGTGAAAGCCAGCTAACAGTGAGCTCTCTTGCTCTCTCTTATGGTGATTTTACAACTGCACCCAAAATACATGTTTTGCAGTTAAAGTGGTACATATACTTATACTTACTAACATAGTTTATATATGATTTCTACCCAAACTGAGTTTGGTAACCAATGTTATCCCTAACATAGGGTCTCCAGCTTGGGCAGGGGTTTGGACTAAATGACCTACAAGATCCCTTCCAACTCTGGTCATCTGTAATTTGTAATTTATTGAGTACATCATATCAGCACTTATAAAGGTGAAGCTAGTTCTAAATTATTCTCATGCTTAGGGATAGTTAAAAGAATAAGACCTCCCCACCCCCTTGTGTCTCTCAGGTTACACGGGCCAATCAGTCCAGATGTAGCTTCCCAGTAAACCTCAACAGGTGTCCATTGACATAACCTTGATTCTCACGGTGGCTGGTGGATGTTATAGCTTGCCAGCTGAGGCACCCCATTCTTGAGTTCCCCCCATGCTCTCCCCCTCTCCCTTGAATGGCAATCAAGAAATGAAGCAGAAATAAGTATGGCTTCAGCTGAAGTTGTTTTGCAGGCTGACACCCAGCTGAAGGATGTCCACATTATCTATTTCATCTAGGACCCTCTGGAGCTGCAGTACAATAACTTTTTCTACCACCTTTCCTAAAAAAGTAGTGGTGATAAACTGGATGGGAAATTGTGCTGGCAGATTGGGCCTAATGATGGTTTCTTGAGGTGGGGGTGGATCGAGGCATCATTAAATGATGCCAGAAATACCCCTCCTACAATGATGTAATCACTGCCTGGACTCACCTGCTGGTTGCTCTCTGAGGGCTTTTACCATCCAGAAGGGACAAGGCTTTAATAAGGACAGGTGCAAAGAACCTATCTATTACCTCAGGTCCAATAGGGTCAAACTGTTCCTGGATAACTGGGCAAGTCTGTTCCCTGGGTATCTCTAATGGACCTGCTCCATGTGTGATCTCAAACTAAACAGATCTGAGCAATTTTATCAGATGCTTGACAGCCCTGTGAGTGTTTGTGTGAGCTTTCCTTCCCAAGGAGGGACCAGGGCCAGCAGGCAATACTCTGTGGATGCAACAAGAATGGAGAAATAGTGGTGTTTCACTGCTCTTACCATCATCATGTAGGCCTTAATAGTGGCTGCGACTTATATCCAATTGGTTTGTTCTGAGTTTTCTTCCAGTGGCATTCTAGCAGTCATTTGGGATTTTTCAGCACCCTCACCTCCTCTGCAAACAACAAGGATTTTTGGGAGCATAGGGCCATGAGAGAGTGCATGGGCACAATCATTTCAGAATAACAGAGTTGGAAGGAACTTTGGAGGTCTTCTAGTCCAACCCCTGCTAAGGCAAGAAACCCTATACCATTTCAGACAAATGATTGTCCAATCTCTTCTTAAAAGCTCTAGGCCTTGGCTGCTTTTTGATTCAAGATTGTGGCCAAAACCTCCCAGGGCTCCCATGGGAGATTTCTCAGCTGCTGGAACCTAAGCAAGTCCACAAGGCCCAGTCTGTCTGCTATCTTGGATTCAAAATGTTCTGTACAGTCATTTACATTCTTGTAAACGCCGCGCAGTGATTGGTCAAAACGCGCAGTGATCCGATTGGTCGAGCGAGCCGCACTGATTGGCCCGCTGCGGATCTCCCGTGATTGGTGGAAACTAATCGTGGGAGATTCAAAGCGGTGCCATTGGTTGCGGCCACTGCGGCTTGGAAGTAAAAAGCTGCTGTTTTCCCCCCGGAACCCAAGCCGTTCTCGGGACCAATAAAGAGCTGAACCAAGTCACTGAATCCTGGTCTCCTTGCCGCGATGGACACAACACTGGCGACGAGGATGGGATTCCGAGGCTAATCCCCCACCAACACATGTCCAGAGGAAGCGAGACCGACAAGATGGCCAGCATCGCACCACCCGCACCCTTTAATCCTGCTACCGAGGACTGGGAATCATACACAGACAGATTCCTCGTGTTCCTCGAGTGTAGCAACATGAAGGATGCTGCTGGGCCGAAGAAAAGAGCCATCTTCCTGACACACTGCGGGCTCACAGTGTTCAAGATGGCAAAAGCTCTAGCGAAACCCACGGACGTCAAGGAGATGGACTGGGCCGACCTCGAACCATTGCTCCGGAACCACTATGCCCCCACCATGCCCACCCTCATCAGGCAGCACGATTTCTACTGGCGGGACCAGAGATTGGGTGAGAGCATCAGCGATTTTGTGGCTGAGCTACGAAGCCTAGGGGGCATGTGCGGGTTCTCGGACATGGATGAGGCTTTACGGGACCGTGTCGTGCTCGGACTCCGAGACCCAGTCCTACAAAGCTGACTGATGGCCAAAGGTGACATCGCCCTCACCGACACCATCGCTGAAGCCACCGCAGCCGAAGCAATCCAGAAATCGGTGAACCGCATGCAGAGACCAGACACCGGAGAGTACACCGCAACCGCTGACCCAGGACGGGCGACCGAGGCCTGCCCGGAAGCAAGTCACTGTGAGACCACCACCCATCATGGCAAATTCCACTCCGCCTCCAACACCACAGACGAGGAGGAAATCCACCGGCTCCAGATGGGATGTGACCGGCGCGATCGGCGGAGTCGTAAGGTGGGGGCCGCATGTGCCGGGTGCGGGGGCGACCACTCTCAATCAGAGTGCCGCTTCTTCGATGCAGTCTGCCAGCACTGCGACAGAAAGGGTCACATCGCCTGAGTCTGCCAATTGAGGAAGGCCTACAGCCCCAGACGGCGGGACCACAGCAACCAGAGGTGTGACAGCACCCCCCCCAGGGCCAGAGATCACCAAGCCGAAAGCCAATGGGACCGGGGCGGACGGAACCAATGAGTTGGCGAAACCTGGCGGAAAGAGGAAACCCACCAGACGGTCATCATCGGCCATGCATCAACCACCGAGGCCCGAAAAGTCTACGTGGAGGTAGGCATCAAAGGCGAGCCATGCAAAATGGAGGTGGACTCCGGGTCCTACCTCTCCATGGTCACCTGGCAAGAAATCAAACGCTTGGTGCCTACCCTCCACAAGAAGGGACTGGAAAACCAGAAATTAATAATCAAGGACTACCAGGGAAACCGCATCCCGGTAGTCGGAACTGGACTATTCAAGCTAACATTCAAGGGCCACACAGCAAAGCTTCCCCTGACAATTGTGGACCGAGACCGACCCAGCCTTTTGGGACTACAATGGTTCGCACCGCTCGGCATCGAGGTTACGGGCATAAACCACACTGCAGAGGCCGATTGGGAACAGCAACTGGCATGGGACTTCCAGGAAGTGTTTGACGGCACCCTAGGCAAGTACCGAGGGCCCCCTATTTCCTTCAGCCTAGATCCCAGCATCCCCCCGATACGCCTAAAACCAAGGCGGGCACCTTTTGCACTCTGGCCAAAAATAGACGAGCAAATTGACAAGTTCGTCAAACAAGGGGTCCTACAACCAATTGAACACGCCTGGTGGGAGACCCCAATAGTAACCCCAGTCAAGCCCGATGGGTCGGTAAGAATCTGTGGGGACTAGAAGGCCACCCTGAACTGCGCCTTACAACAAAGTGCCTACCCTGTCCCAGTAGTGCAGCACCTTCTACACTCATTGGGGGGAGGCAAGGTTTTTGCGAAGCTCGACCTGGCACAAGCCTACCAACAACTGCCGGTCAATGCAGAAACCGCCGAGGCGCAAACCATAGTCACCCATCGGGGAGCGTTTCGCTGTAACCGACTCCAGTTTGGAGTCAGCGTGGCGCCGGGAATTTTCTAGAGCCTCATGGAGAGACTTTTGCAAGGAATTAAGGGGGTGGTGCTCTACTTCGATGACGTGTTGGTGTCGGCAGCCAACCAGTTAGAACTAGAGGGTCATCTAAGGGAGGTACTAACGAAATTCAAGGAAGCTGGGCTAAAAGTGAAGAAAGATAAATGCCAGCTTTATACAGAGTGGGTCGAGTTCCTAGGATACCTCCTGGACCGGCACAGCATCCACCCAACCGCAAACAAAATCAGAGCCATTAAGGAGGCCCCCACGCCCAGGAATAAAACTGAACTGCAGGCATTTCTGGGACTGCTTAATTTTTACAATGTTTTCCTGCCCCAAAAGGCGACCACGGCGGAGTTTTTGCATAGGCTTTTGGTCAAGGCGGCCACATGGACTTGGGGGAAATGTGAGGAAGCCGCCTTCAGGAAAACCAAGGACCTGCTCACCTCGGATGCCGTCCTCATCCAATACAATGAGACCCTACCACTTGCCGTCACATGCGACGCCTCACCCTTCGGCGTCGGCGCCGTCCTCAGCCACACGCTCCCAGATGGAAAAGAAGTACCCATCGCCTTCTTTTCAAGGACACTCACCAAACCAGAGTGGAACTATAGCCAGCTGGACAAGGAGGCCCTGACTATCGTCGCAGCAGTGAAGAGGTTCCACGAGTACCTCTATGGCCGCACGTTCACCATTATCACAGACCACAAGCCACTGTTAGGAATCCTGGCAGGGAACAGGGCCACCCCGAACATCCTATCTCCCAGAATGACAAGGTGGTCCGAATTCCTTGCCGCCTACAGCTACCGGCTCACACACGGACCTGGTAAGACGATCACCCATGCAGACGCTTTGAGCCGCTCACCGTTACCTGACCTAGACACTGACCCAGCACCCACGACGACCACCCTCAGCATAGAGACTCTGCCCGATCTACCCATAACCGCGTCAGACATTGCCCGAGAGACTAATAAAGACAAACATCTGGTGCAGGTGTTACATTGGGTAGAAAAAGGGTGGCTGGAAAAAGATGATGACGAAGCATTCAGGACATTCCGGAACCGGCAAACAGAACTCTCGTTACAAAAGGTTGTGTACTTTGGGGGGATGGGGTTGTTATTCCAGAAAAGCTACAAGGGAAGGTATTGGAGTTGTTACACGAGGGGCACCCGGGCATAGTTAGAACAAAAGCCCTGGCCAGGAGTTACGCTTGGTGGCCAGGGATGGATAAGCAAATCGAGACTTGGGTGGCAAGATGTGAACACTGCCAAGAAACCAGACTGAGCCCTCCTGCGGCACCGATCCTGGAATGGGAAAACCCCAGGGGACCCATGGTCCAGGATACACATAGATTTTGCCAGGCCCACTAAGGGACATACATTCCTTATAATGGTAGATGCTTACTCCAAATGGTTGGAGGTAAGCAACATGAAAACCACCACCACGGAGGCCGTGACCAAGGAACTTAGCAAGCTGTTCGCAACCTACGGCCTCCCAGATGTCATCGTGTCAGATAACAGGCCCCAATTCACCTCGCTAGACTTTGAAAAATTCCTAGCGGAATGGGGCATACGACACGCACTGACAGCTCTGGCACATCCGGCGGCGAACGGAAGGTTCAATTCAAGAAAAAAACCATCCAAAAAATCGAACACGGGGAAATCCAAGAAAAAATAAATAAAATGCTTTTTATACAACATATAACCCCGAACACGACAACAAACAAAAGCCCGGCAGAGCTGCTAATGGGGAGGAAAATAAGGTCCCCACTCGACAGGCTGCACCCCACATACAACCTGGAAAAAAAACCCAAACTCCTCTAGCAAGCACTGGTCCTTTGCGCCAGGCGACGCCGTCTACACAAAGAACCTAACCGGAGACCCACTGTGGGTACCAGCAACCATAACCCAACTGACAGGCCCCCGCTCGTACTGGCTGCAAACAACCAACGGACGAGCGTGGAAATGCCACATCGATCAATTAAGATTGAGAACAATCACAGGAAACACAACCGACACGCAATCAAACACAGACAANGCTGCACCCCACATACAACCTGGAAAAAAAACCCAAACTCCTCTAGCAAGCACTGGTCCTTTGCGCCAGGCGACGCCGTCTACACAAAGAACCTAACCGGAGACCCACTGTGGGTACCAGCAACCATAACCCAACTGACAGGCCCCCGCTCGTACTGGCTGCAAACAACCAACGGACGAGCGTGGAAATGCCACATCGATCAATTAAGATTGAGAACAATCACAGGAAACACAACCGACACGCAATCAAACACAGACAATCCCCTTAATACAAGCCAAGAGGGGAGGGAATACCCCGGGAACCAAAACCCAATAGAAAGAAACCAGCAACACTTACCGACCAACAGCCAGCTCGAAGCCTCACCAGGAAGAAGCAGCCAGGCCAGCTCAACCAGCCCAGAAAGACTAGGCAGGAGCAGCGAAAACTGCAGCTCAACCAGCCCGGGTAGACCGGGAGGGAGCTGCGACAAGAGGCCCGGCGACACCTTCCAGGCGGTTCCATCGATGAGGCCAAGAGCAACAGAGAACCCGACCGAACCGGCTGGAAGCCAAACAACAACTAACCTGCACAGGTCCAGTAGGCAAGTACGGAGCCCCGCCTACTTACGGGACTATGTCACCTAGGACCAAATCAAGAGGGGAGGGGTGTTCTGTACAGTCATTTACATTCTTGTAAACGCCACGCGGTGATTGGTCAAAGCGCGCAGTGATCCGATTGGTCGAGCGAGCCGTACTGATTGGCCCGCTGCGGATCTCCCATGATTGGTGGAAACTAATTGTGGGAGATTCAAAGCGGTGCCATTGGTTGCGGCCACCGTGGCTTGGAAATAAAAAGCTGCTGTTTTCCCCCCGGAACCCGAGCCGTTCTCAGGACCAATAAAGAGCTGAACCAAGTCACTGAATCCTGGTCTCCTTGCCACGACGGACACAACACAAAATATATTCATTCTTTTTTTAAATCAAAGAAATGCACCACTCTAAAGTAGCAGTCTTTCAATAGTTTTGAATTTCAACCATGTCAATTTGAAACAACATTCGTATTTGAGATGCATGACAAAAAAAACCCAATGTTTCTCATATGAATCTGAAATTCTACTATTCAAAGAAAACCCTAACATGTAAGCATTTCTTACTTAGTTGATCATACTGATATAGTTTGGCTCAGCATATGAAATTTTGATTCTGTAAGTATAAACAATCAGATGTCAAACCTACCTGATTGAATTCCTACAGTAGAGTTGAGTCATATTCTCAGACTTAGCAGTTGTCTCATTTTAAATGAAACTTTGTTTTCAAGCTGTGTTGATATTTATTTCCTGTCTATGTATGCTTTGAATTATTTTGAGTTTGAGGTTTTTTACACAGTAAACCCGGGATTCTGGAACCAACAGCATTACCCCTGTAGATTGCTTAAAGTAAAGTCACAAAGATCTAGCAGATATTTGCTTTGGTTTCAAGCCATTGGAAGTTTTAAGGCACAAAGCACTGGGCAAGCAAAAGCACAGCTTCTGGAATCCTTTCTTTGTTTCATCACAAACAGTGCAGTGTGAACAAATGGCACTTGTAGAATTCTGGATAATCAAATAGTTTTCTCCTTGGAGTAGAAACTGCTTCAACTTTATTTTTAACCTAAAAGACAGTTTGTTCATTCATCTATGCCTATATTGTTCTATTTGAAGCAGATTCTTGGCTGTGGTTGCTGCTATGAACGCCAAATGACTGAAGAAATTTCAGGTGCCAGCAGATTTTTATAAAGAAACGTTAAGATAATTTTTAAAGTAAATAAATATATTCAGATTCAATTTTAGATGATTAATAGCACACTGAAATAAAAAGTACCAGAGCATCTGTGTTCGCCTGGGTAAAAATACTAAACTGCTAAATGCCACATACCAGTCAAAAATTGAGTTTTTATTAATTTCAAAAGAACCAACTATGAAATTATTTTATTGGAAGATTATCATTTACAACGGATACTCAGAAAAGTAGATGAGTATAGAAACATTTTGATAATTGCAGTGACAAAAGAAAAGTAAGATGGGTTAAAAATAGCAGGATAAATTTTTGTCTAGGTTCTTGTCCTGCGTTCCTGTTTTTGATTCATCAAAGCCTACCTTTGCTATTTAATGCCTAGAAGCCCTCCAGTAGATTATATCCATGAGAGATGTCTAAGAAAGAGGACCCAAAAGCCAATGTGATAATCACAACCTTTTTTAAAGGTAAATACTTACAGGAGTAAACATGTAATTTCCCTGTGACAGACAATGGATATGTATGCTGTGTTCTCCCATGGCATGTCCATGGCAGAGGCTGGTTTGTAACACTTTTATAGCTATGTGCAAAATAAGGTTTGTGAAAATGTAACTCATCAGCGAAGTGCTCTTCCCGTGAACTCCTCAGTTTTTCTGTACTTGGCACAATCACATTGTGGGTTCTCAGATATATTCTGCATCATGCTGGGTATCATTTTTATACTCTGCACTTGGCAATTATTAAACATGGCATTGGTTTGGTTCAAAGTATATATGTACATCGGTTCTTATAAAGGGCAGCAGCAGGAACTTTTAAAATTACAATTTCCTTATGTCTCTTAAAACTTTCTGGCCAGGTCTGCTGTTCCACAGAGATGTATCCAGATAGAAATATGCTGAAAGAGATATTTCTTATCAAGGCTTTTTATGTCATTCCCCCATCCTCACATTGAATACCTGGAATGCATGTTGTGGGAAAGATATTGCAGATTACTTTTTTCTTGTTTTAGAAAATATCCTAGTATGGCATGGATCAAAGTCAAATGCTACAGAGATGCTGAAAAATAGTGCCCTTGGTTCTTTAACAACAGCAAGCGCCAGTCTATCATTGTCAGTCATACCATCTGTGATACAAGATGAAACTATGGTAAGTCTTGTATGAATATAATTAAAACAGCATTTATAAACTATATTTGAAGGCTTTGCACATATTTTGGGGTGGGATACTGTCATACAGCAATTTGGTTTAGGTTCTTGTATCTAGGCATAATAGTTTATATGGTTGGTTTATCAGCAAATTAGAATATGCTGCTTGAGAGGATTGGACTAATCATATCAATGTCTAGTTTACAACTTGAAAGATTCCAAAATAATATTTTGATAAATTTATTTAATTACATAACAGCTTTCTAGAATACTTCTTTGTTATTCTCTTCTGAAGCTTATATTTTAGGAAGATAGGAGACTATATTTTAGAAAAGGATTTTTATTTTTAATTATACATCAGTATCACTATATAAACAGTGTGGCTTCTGGGTATAATTCATTTTCATACAAACAACAGCAGCAGCAGCAGCAGCAGCAACAATAATAATATAAAATAAAAATAAAAATTATAAATAAATAGCAAATAAATCAAAAGACGAATATTTCAGGGAGATTCACTATCACCACTTCTATTTGTCATTGCATTGTTCCTCTGTCAACAACACTGAATAATTCAGGCCATGGCTATCAAACATCAAAAACATCTGCCAGACTATCCCACCTCCTTTACATGGATGATCTGAAGCTGTATGGAAAAACACCATTTGAAATAGAATTGCTGCTCAACACTGTTCGTATATATAGCCAAGATATTGCAATGGAGTTTGGATTGGACAACTGTGCCACACTCACTATCAAACAAGGAAAAATAGTGAAAACTGACTTCTGGTTTGAAGTTTCTTTGGCGACAGACAGAAATCCGCGATCATGCGCGGTTTCTGTCTGGGCTCGCCTCTGGAGTGCCCTGAACCGGCTGGTTTCAGGGCTAAGCCACCCCGTAGAGGTGGTGAAGAGGGGGGAGACTGCCAGCAGGGTCCTCAGCTGGCCATTACTCCCTTTCCCGAAGGCGGTTGCAGCAGTGGTCAGAAATGGCCACCACAAAGAAGAACTTGACCAGAAAAGAATGTGCAGAAGGAAGATAAGAGGTGAAAGTTTTGGCTGACCGGGTTAAATTGTAAAAGCAACAACGAAAGTACCATGGAATTTAAACTTACAAAAAATAACATCGTTCCCAAAGAAGAGTCGGAAGCAGCGAAGGAAAGTGAAAAGGGAAAGGTTTGGCTTTTTTTCCTTCTCTCTCCTTCCCTATACTGACAACAAAGAGACTTAAATAAGAAATCAGAAAAATCCACTTTGACATCAATAGGCAATTAAGCTGAAAATAAAACAAAATGCCAAAGGGATAATAAAGATTTCTGGACATTAAAAAATTTCTTTTTCATAAGCAGGAAGGGAAAGAAAAAGAATAAGGGCAGGATTGGAAGAGGGAGGAGACTGCTTGGAATTAAAAAGAATCTACAGTAAAACTTCAACAAGATTTCTAAAAGATACGTTTTAACTGAAACTTTGTAACTAAATATTAACCCCAGGAAGAGAAAGTGAAAAAAAAGAACGAAAAGAAACAGCTTGCGTGTATTTGGATTATTTGGTGATCTTTGGATTCTTGGTTATTATATTTGAATGACTAAAATCAATCGGGTGGTTGTTTAAAATTTATACAATCACACCACTTCTGGATGAATTGAAAATGGAACTTAAAAAGTACAAAAAAGATGCACAAGACGGGAAGGGTTCTTTTGGTTTCATTTTTCAATTCTTAGAAATGGAGATTTGGAACTATGAGAAACAACATGAAATGACTGCAAAACAAGAAGACTGGGACAAAGAAGAAGCCATCTTTAATGAACAAGCAATTTTATGTGGGGAAGAAAAAGGAAAGGGGGGGAAAGAGAATGGAGAATTTAAGACTTAAAAAAACAACCAAAGAAAAAATAATAATTTGAAAAATGAGTATAATACTGGAAAGCAACAGAAAAGGGGAATACAGAAGAGAGAAATAGAGGTAGAGAGACAAGGGGGTAAAAAAGGGAGAGAGAAGAGGAAAGGAAAAGAAGTTACAAAGGACCGGAGCAAGATATAGAGAAACAGGACCTATTTAGAGATAATGGGTGAAAATCTAACTGAAAAGGGGATTCTGTAAAGGTACATAAAATTGTATTGTTATATTAGTAATAGAAATAACTTTAGAAAATTGGAAACAACGTATGATTAAAATGAGGGATAAAATAGTGTAATTTAGTGAAATGTTTGTGAATAAAATAAGTGAAATAAAATAAAATTAAAATGAATTAGGAAGGAACGGGAACATTTTAATTAGTTAATGTTTTATAAAATATAAGTAAGGGGGGGAATTAACTATGGAAAGCTTATAATTGTTCCCATAGAAGTATGATATTTAATTGAAAAGTAATGTTAAAGATGTGAAGACTTTAATGAATATTAATATTAATGATAGAATTGAATTGGAATGGAATGTTGTTTTAATTATATACATTTATATTTTTTTCTTTTTTTAAGAATACAGTGTGTATTTTAAGAATGTACCAAGCAGAATCTGAATGGAAGTTATGTATTATATTGAATGTTATAACTTTAGGGAAAAGATATAAAGGAGTCATATTCCAATCAGTAACTACAGGAGAAATTTTGTTTAATGAGAAAAGATAATATAGATAATTGAAACAGGACAGACAAAAAATATAAATACAATGATTTGAATTGAGATGAGATAATTAAAATAAAATTGAGAAAATTAAAAGAGGGGAGAAGCTATGTAGAAAATGTAAAATAGTAATAAGATATGGAATAGAATATAAAAATGAGCATGAACCTGAATTTGTGTTTGTTCAAAGAAATGTAACCCAGGATTACGCTACTTTCAAAAAAGATGTTTTATTTGTATTTTTTTTTCTCTTTGTGAAATCTCAAATAAAATTTACAAAAAAAAAAATAGTGAAAACTGAAGGAATCAAGATGCCCCATGAAAATAACATTAAGAGTCTGGATGAAGATGATTACTACAAATACCTGGGTATCTTTCAAGCTGACAACATAAAGCATACTGAAGTCAAGAAAAAACTAGAGTGAATACATCAAGAAGGTGAAAAAGATAAAATCCAAACTCAATGGAAGAAATACCTTCAAGGCAATCAACACCTGGGCAATACCAGTCATTAGATACACAGCTGGAATAGTGAACTGGATTCAAATAGAATTAAAAACAACGGATAGGTAGACCAGAAAAATAATGACAATGAATCATGTTCTTCATCCTCACAGCGACATTGACAAACTTTATCTACCAAGGTAAATAGATGGGCGTGGAATGTTGCGAGTACATCAGATAGTTGAAGAAGAAAAAGGGGCTTTGGAAGATATCATTGGAAGGACAGTGAAGAAGATGCACTTCTTCATTAGTGTGTCTTCATTAACCGAAGTTAATGTGCTAGGAAGGCTTGCTGGCTACCAGAGAGACCAAACTGGCCTACAAGAAAGATCAAATGAAGAACAGAACAAAGGCATGGGAAGACAAAGCACTACATGACCAGTACATTAAAAAATAGCAGGGAAAGCAGATAATAACAAGACCTGGCAATGGCTAAGAGCAGGAAAGTTAAAGAAAGACACCGAGGGATTAATTCTGACTGTGCAAAACCAAGCCTTAAGAACAAATGTAAACAAAGCCAGAATTGAGAAGACAGGAACAGACAGTAAGTGCCGTCTATCCAAAGAACCTGAAGAAATAGTGGACCACCTGATAAGCTGCTGCAAGAAGATTGCACAAACTGACTACAAGCAGCAGCATGACAAAGTAGCAACAATGGTGCATTGGAAGATCTACAAAAAATATAATTTGCCTGTAAGCAAGAACTGGTGGGATCATAAAATAGAAATAGTCATAGAAAATGAAAAAATTAAATTGCTCTGGGACTTCAGAATCCAGACAGACAGGCATGTGCCACATAACACCCAGACTTAACAGCTGTCAATAAGAAAGACAAAAAAGTCTGGATATGGATATGGCAGTGCTTGGAGACAGCAGAATAGAAGAGAAAGAACTGGAGAAGATAACAAAATACAAAAACCTACAAATAGAAGTAGAACAATTATGGCAAAGACAAGCAAGGATAGTACCAATAGTAATAGGCACCTTGGGTGCAATCCCAAAATAACTGGAGCCCCACTTGAAAACTATAGGCATTGACAAATTTGCCATCAGTCAATTGCAGAAGGTAACTTTACTTGGAACAGCTTCCATCCTGTGGCAATATCTGCAACACCATCAAACATCCAGATTTGCCTATCCCAGGTCCTTAGTAAGAACTTGATAGGTAGACAAAAATGCCAGTCTGAACATCTGGCTGACTCTGCAATGAATAATAATAATAATAATAATAATAATAATAATAATAATAATAATAATAATAACCACTGAGTTGCTAAAATCATTCACTGGAAACTATGCCAAAAGTTTGGATTTGAGTATAGTAACAACTACTGGGAACATCAGATTGAGAAGGTTCTGGAAAATAAAAAAGTCAAGATCTTGTGGGACTTCAGAATTCAGATGGACAGGCATTTGGCCCACAATACACCTGACATAACAATAGTTGAGAAGAAAAGGGTTTGGTTCATTGACATTGCAATACCTGGTGGTGCACAAATTGTAGACATGCAGCAGGAAAAAGTCATGAAGTATCAGGACTTACAAATTGAAGTTGAGCGACTTTGGAAAAAGAAATCATATGTTATCCCAATTGTAATTGGAGCCCTTGGAGCAATACCTAAAGGGCTGCCTTGCTATTTGGAAATCCTGAATTTATCAGACTTGAATACCCCGATTCTACAAAAAACCACCCTACTTGGAATAGCTTATATCCTCCAACACTATCTGAACAGTTCCTAGATCCTGGTTAGAACTCGAGCTGTTGAGTTACCAACCAGCCCCAAAGGCTGTGAATCTCACTAAAGATTAAATAATAATAATAATAATAATAATAATAATAATAATAATAATAACAACAACAACAATAACAACAACAATAATAATAACAATAACAATCATCATCATCATCATCATCCTGACTACAAACAATGTCACAACACAGTTGCTCAGATGGTCCACTGGAACTTGTGTCACAACTACCATCTGCCTGTAGCAAAGAACTGGTGGGATCCTAAGCCTGAAAAGTGGTTGAAAATGAGCATGCAAAACTACTGTAGGACTTCCGAATACAGACTGACAAAGTTTTGGAATGCAATACCCCAGATATCACAATTGTGGAGAAGAAAAAAGTGTGGACCGTCAACATTGCCATATCTGGTGAAAGCAGAATCGAGGAGAAACAACTTGAAAAAGCACCAGATATCAGGACTTGAGAATCGAACTGCAGAGACTCTGGCATAAACCAGTGCAGGTGGTTCCAGTGGTACCCGGCACACTGGGTGCTGTGCCCAAAGACCGAGGCAAGCACTTGAAAACAATTGGTGCTGACAAAATCATAAATTAGAGAAATTAAAATTTGATATAATTTGCCTACAAGAAGTACATATTAAAAAACAACATGAACAATTGTTAGTCCAGCCAAAATTAGGGAAAATATTTACTTCTTTAACTCAATGTAAGAAAAGAGGAGTGGTTCTATACATTAAAGGGGCCATTCCAGCAAAATTGATTTATACTGATGAAGACAGAAGAGTATTAATAGTGGAAATAATGGACAACAATATAAAAGTACTTTTGATTGCAATTTATGCTCCGAATGATAAACAAGAAGAATTTTATAAAAAATTACACATGAAAATAACTGGCCTGGACTATGTTAATATAATGATGATGGGAGATTTCAATGGAATTGTGGACAATAAACTGGACTATATAGCAACAACAACAAAGCAAAATAGAAAGACTCTCCCTAAGTCCTTTTTTAAAATGACAGACGAATTAACCTTAAAAGATATTTGGAGAGAAAGAAATGTTAAAACTAAACAATATACTTTCTATTCAAATAGACATTTACAATGGTCCAGATTGGATATGATCTGGATCTCAACAGAATTAATATCTAACATTCAAGAAACAAATATGGAAATAAGTACTTGGGCAGATCACAGCCCAATGACAATTAAATGGAAGGGACAAAAAAAAAAAAGATCGAGATGGACATTAAACAATACTATTTTAAAGGAAAAAGATTTTACACAATGGATGGAGAAAGAATTGACTTTTTTTTTGGAGAAAATAAAAAAGAAGATACTTCAACGCAGAATGTTTGGGATACAATGAAGGCATATGCTAGAGGTTTGATAATAGAATATATAAGAAAAAAGAATATTAGGAAAAGGCAAGCCACTAAGGTCTTGGAAGATGAGTATAAAAGACTTGAAAAAGAACTACAGAAAACACCAGAGAAAAAGAATGTTAAATTGAAGTTGGATATAACTAAACATAAAATGGAATTAATAGAGAAAGAAGAATTGGCACAGAAAATAAGAAATGCTAAACAGAATTATTTTGAATTATTCCGGTTTGTCGGCTTCGCTAGCGGCAGGGTTTCGCGATCCTGCACAATCCCTGCCGTGCTAGCCGTTTTGGTGCCTCCGATCTGTACAGGTTTGGAGGCTAAGGCTGCCCCGCAGAGGCGGTCGAAGATAGGGGGAGCTGGTGAGAGGTTTGGGGGTGCTGCAGACCCCCTCCCCAGCCGGCAAAACTCCCTTTTCCCAAG
>BHEV01011101.1:0-11428 GCA_004319985.1 Emydocephalus ijimae
GAGCAAGAGGATAAACAATTTTATGAAATTTGGGATCTTTTTTATCAATGGCTAGATGATAAAATACGATAATTAGAACATGAATACTATATCTATAAAGGGATTTTAGGATTGATTTGTTGTAATTATATGATTTGTTATAGAATAAACTGTTTAAAGTATTGTTATCTCGCAAAACATGAATGATTAAAAGTATAGTCAAAAAAAAATTTTTTTTTAGTAATATTAGGATATAGAAGTTTGGATTGACAATATGAGTTGTTATGTAACATAATTGTAANGGAGGCCGAAAAAGAAATAACAATCGAAACCCAACCGTCTACACAACCAACCAGGGGATACTCACCGTCAGAAGGAGAACCGAGCCAGGGAGTGGCCTCGCCGCGTGACAGCACTGTGATGGAAACAGATCCAGGGAACCCAGAAGACAGCACTGGCGTAAGCAGGGAAAGCAGCCCAGAACCATTCAAAGGAACAGCGGGACCGTTTTCACCATCCAGCCCAGCTAGCAGCCCACCAGAACCAGAGCCAGGACAGAAACCGGTGGAACAGTGCAGGTCAAGCAGACAGGTGAAGCGACCTGCCTATTTACGAGAATATGTCACCCCACCCCTCAGACGGAACCTAGGGGGGAGGGGTGTTATGGACTAAGCCAACGCAGCAGTAACAACCCTAAATAGCTTTACTTTGCAGCAGGCTCATAATCCTACACCCCTCATTGGCCCGCGAATAGCAAGTCATGATTGGTCGTTTCTGACCAGTCTGATTGGCTGTTAATGGGCCCTCTAATTGGACGCTTGTGAAAGCGGTAAACTCAAATCATTGGTTGTTTTGACAGCAGCCAGCTCTATAAAAGAGCTGCTGTTGCCCAAGTATTTGCTCTGTTCATATTTCACAATGAAGAGTTGAAGTCACCGTTCTACATCTCATCTCCGTTCCTTGCGCCCATGCTTAGGACATAACACTACACTTAGGTTGGACTGAAGGTGGTGTAGTTCTAGGTTGTCTCGGTCTAAAATTTCATGTCTGTTGGCATAAGGTATTCTATTACAAGTAGAGGAGTGGACAACTCTTCTCATGAAATATTTCTGGACTTTCTCAACTGTATTAATATCCAATATGTAATGCGGGTTCCAGACCGATGAGCGGTATTCAAATATTGGTCTAGCAAATGTTTTCTATGCTCTAGTTAGTATTGCAATATTACCAGAGAAAAAGCTACACAGGACTAGGTTAACAACCCTTAATATCTTTTTAGCTATGTAGTTACAATGGACTCTAGCACTTAAATCATTAGAGATGAATATTTCAAGGTCCTTGACATAGTGGGGCTCATCAACAAGGTCTTGACTATTCACCTTGTATTTTCTGATTTATTTTGCCAATATGTAAGACAGTGCATTTGTTTGTTAAGATTTGTTTGACCATTCTGACACACAGTTGAGGTCTTTTTGAAGGGTAGCAGTATTGTCAGTAGTGCTGAATATCTTTACATCATCAGCAAAAAGAACACAGTTGCTCTTAATATGATCACAGAGGTCATATGATCACAGTTGGTCCTAGAACGCTGGTTTGGGGGACACCACTGTTGACAGGTACAGATGCTAGCCTATAAATTAGGAAACCTACAAATCAGGAAGCTGGATGACTTTGGGCCTGCCTTTATCTCTCTTACAGTCCAATCCACTTCATAGGATTATCATTATGGAAAAAAAAGATGTTGTGGGAGAGTTAGGTATATTCACCATACAGAGAGATTCATAGACATTTTCCATTTAGCTGTTGCCTCATTTAGTAACTGTTCATAATTGCAATTGTAATGAAAAAGTAACTTTGCAATCTATCCTTTGCTTAAGTTGAGTTGCCAATCGTGATTGCTAAATCAGGAGATTCTTCTATTTATTTCCACCAGTTCTCATTTCACTTGATGAAAGTGAATTTTCTTTCAATATTTTTCTGAAAAGAGAATAATGTTATGGTGAAATTCTCACAAGGGAAGTTTGGTCATCTTGTATTTCTTTATTCAGGAGATGGTAAGGTACCATATATTTCATTATGCAATTCTTTTGCCTTTCCTGTTCTAATTCCCAGTAAAGATAATCAAAAATGGACCTTCTTAATAGACCCCCCCCCCAGAATTTACTACAAAATACCTCCTTTCCATAGAGAAATGTGGAGGTAGATACCTGAGGTTAAAGGCCTATCTTGGTCACCTAGAGAATGGTTTCAGAAATTAAGAGGGAAATCAAGTCCCTATATTTTACAAAATTTAGGACATACTTTTGCTCCTGTAAAAATTCATCAATTATTTCTACAACTGAAATGTAGAAAACAAAGATCCTCAACATTTATTCCCACTCTTTTGGGGCAAAATAAGGATGCTACAAGACAGGAGGTAGCTCCCAAAATGAGATAGTTCCTGCTTGCAGTTTTTGAACTCTTGGTTTAGAATGAAACTTTACACTGCTTTTGTTCAGACTTTAAGAAGTTTATTCATCATTCATTGAGAATATGGAATGATATTTCAGAAGTATGAACCCTGACAATAATAACAAAATAACCTAATCCAACCCTGAATCAGAATAATAACATAAAAATACATACTTTAAAAATAAATACAATGAAAAGTATTCTTGGCACTGTAAAATCAATTAACTCTACGGCCACAATATGTTTGCTGAAACACTGAGAGTCTGAGATAAAGGTGGTACTGAAATAATTAGCTCCCTTGAGCTATATCCTTTTGGGAAAAATAACAGTGCTAACTAAAAAAAATCCAGTATTTTATGGCCTCCATAGTATGCTCATTTGAAAGCAATGGACAGAAGGACAGGCATAATTATGTTATTTTCTTATGGGCTCACAATGGAAAATATATCATTACAATGGGTATATTTATCTGGCATCTTACATCTAAAAAGCTAAACGTGTGTTTTCTCACTCTGTCTCATGCTCTGTTTAGCATCAACTAGCTAATTAAAACCCATGATGAGTTTTCTGACACTAAAGGAAAGGGAAGCATTGATGTCCCTCATGTACACAAAAAAATTTCCTTTGTATATAGTGTCAAGATGTAGGAGGAAGTGTGACTGTTGTCCTTAATTAATCTTACTTCTATTGCCACTTCATTTATTTAATTTATTTCAATTATTTCAAAGAATATTGTGCCTGGCATCTTCATGTCCATATAAAAATAGATGGGGATTTTTTAGATCAGCTTTTCAGTATGTTTATTGAGAATTCCCCTTAATTTCAGTGTCTTTATGCACCTATACTTTTTTTTAAAAAAAGCTGCTCTTTTTCTGGAGCCTGACTTGTAAATATATAAATGGTTTCTCAACTGTGGTATAAATATTTTATTTATTTATTTTCTGTTAGTTGTTAACCTTCCCAGTCAAATTATTTTAGGGAAGTGAGAAGAAACTCTCAGCAAACTTCTTAGGATGATTAGATTAGACAGATGCAGTTGTTTTGGTTTCAAATTTGATTAAACTAACTAAGTTAAAGTGATGAATTTCATACAATATCTCCATAATATGCCCAAAGGTACCTAGAACTATCTCCACACTTACTCACACACACACATATGTACCACACATAACCTTAAATATAACCATCTACTGGCTAAATGCTTAATTGCTGTAATGCTGTACTCATTACCATTTTGAAGATGTTTTATGAAATTAGCTCTGCATATCAAGCTACCTTATTTATCAGTGGTGTACCAGTGGTGTATCTCTGCAATTAGATGACTTTTACAAATGTGTTATTTATTAAATATATTTCATGTATTCCAATTGAATTGTTTATATTTCCATTAATTTTGAATCAAGATGAAGGAATGTTCCACTCCATTCCAAAATCTGGCAACACATCCGGGCCTTAAATAGGTTATAGAATATCATCTGAGTGGAAATAATGGGATCAGGGTTCAATACAGATTAAAAATCCCTTACTGTATTCGGGAAAGATACACAAAAATGAATATATAAAAATATACAAAAATGTACATATTTTTGACAATTATATTACTGAGAACCTAACTAAAATAAGGAAACAGCATATATTAGCTCAGTTTCTGCAATAATAGCTACAACAAAATATGTATAAAGGTAATTGGTTCAAGTACACAAATTCCTTACTTTTCTTATTTCAACTTTACAGTATAAAGGACAGGATTTTTTCACATTAATTTGAGCTCAAGTACAATTTTCTACATGATTAATATTTTCAGTGTGGCTACATTTTCCATGTTTGCCATGATTTGAAAATACAAAAAGAAAGAAGTTTCAGACTATTTTTCCCATAGCAATGGAGTAAAAACAGATGCTTATGTTTATGTATTTGTTTATGTGCTATCAATTTAAAATTTGAACCTTTATTTACATTAAAGGCTGGAACAAAGAACTCTTTCACATTCTTCCTTAATGAGGTACCACGTAGTGGTTAAAGTGCTGGACCAGAAAGAAGGAGGCTGAGATGCCCCTTCCTCAGTGACTAAAACTCACTGGGTCACCTTGAATAAATTTTCTCTCAACTCAATTTACCTTACAGATCACTCTTGAGAAAAATTGGTGGAGAATGTTAGGTATACTTTTTAGAACTTATGTATAAAAATGGGATATGAATCTAATGTATGCATGAATAATAAATACTTGTCTAAGAGAGAGGAACCAAAGAGATGGAAAATGTATTTTGTCTGGGAAACAGGTTTTATAATGAATTATGATGTGTAGATGGTAGTAAAAGCACCCTAAAATGAATCCCACTGGTCTTTGAGCAACTTAATTAAAGTCCATTTTACTTTATTTGTTCAAATATGTGACTCAGTCCTGAGAAGGTAGATGAAGAATTGGAATCTATCCTGGGTGCTGAATCAGCTATGATGATTTTGTCTCAGTCTCCTATGCTGTCTAATGAAATTGATTACTTGTGCATTCAAGATGGCAATTATAATTATCCCAACAACAAGTTAAATTCTAAAGATACAGAACTGGGCAGATAGTCAAATTTCATCTCATCCAAATTGTGTTGATGCAGAACTTTCATTGATCATTAGCATCATTGTTGGGGAGGTTTTGCTTCAAAACTTGTGTAAAAAAATCCTCCGCCTCCTGATTCAGCCTAGGTCTTAATTTCCTGTCTGTTTAATTTGGTTAATTTCCTGTCTGATCATTGAATTTATTCATTTGAGCTCTATCTTTGAAGGTTCAGATAATATAGTTGTGCTGTTTGTTGGCCATTATATTTTTCTGACTATTATTGTATCATACGTTCATCTTTGTAGGTTAAACAAACTATTCTTTCAACCAGTCACAAGTGGAACCTTTATTTAAAAAAAAATCCTATCAGATGCTTGGCATAAACTATTTTCCACATCTTTTCCCCCCCAGCTTCACTCAAATATCTGCTAACCGCTGTTGAAATAGAATATTAGTAACTACAGTTGACATAAATCTTGTTTAGTCAGTTTTTTAATAAACACTTGATCTGACTATAGATAGTGTTTGATTCAAGCAGAATCTATAAGCTCCACAGTGAACAGTTGCAAGGTGAAGATTTAAGAATAAATTTTAATGCATTCAACTGTAAAATCACAAAAGGATAACTGGTCTTTAAAAAGTTAAGTGAGATTTGGATGGGTATTTAATGTTTGGATGGGAAACTGATATAAAATTCCAGGACTGTACATAGATTGAAGAATCAAAAGCATGGAATTGGCCAGAAAGAAGACATGCCATATCACAGCCAAGTTACAAAGAATATAGCATGGATGTGCCTGTCATGCCCCAGCATATAACTTTTATATACTTTTTTATATGTTTTTTTATATGTTGTTGCTCTCTACCCCATCTAGTGCCCGGAGGAACAAATATGCCCCAACATACAATCTTTATATACTGTTGTTGCTCTCCACTCCATCTAGTGGCCAGAGAGACAAATACCAATTATATTGTTTGAAGCTGACTCAATCCCTTTACCCATCACCCTGCGCTCTCAAATAAGTGAACACTGGAAAGCCAAACTCTATTTCCTTTAGCTTTTAGAGAAGGCAGAAGCACAAAAAATCAGTGGCACATGGTCATCCAAGGACAAACTCACATCCCACATACAGAGCATCGTTGGTGAGGTTTAAATTGCTTGTATTAATTAATTTTATGTTCAGCAGTAACTCAATACTGCCTATCTTATATTTGGTTCTCATTGTATGTATTCCTCTTTTCCCCAGTTTCACTATATCCTGTTCTTTCAATGAAACATTCAGATCTATGCATAGTCTGTTTTATTGGTGGATTTAGCTGCATGTCAAACTGCACATAGACTAACATGTAGTAAGGACAGAGCAGTGCCCATGTAATTACAAAGAGTCAAACACAACTCAAGGGAGACTTTACTTTTTAGATTACAAGTCACATTGAGTCATCCATTTTGTATCCACTGGGCCCCTAAGAATGTCTTGGATGGGGTACCCAAAATGAGGTTTCTTAATAGGTCAAGAGATTCAAACAATCTTGATTTTAAAGCTAACTGAAACAAGGATACTCGGTCCTGTGTGATATCTCCCACATTTCATTCTGGGTGCTGCCTGAAGTGTCAGGCATTTATAGCCTTCAATGTGAAAAAGTCTGGGTGATAAAAAGCCAAAAATCCTTTCCCTGTAATTTAATATATGGACGTCGTAGGGTAAAGGTGTACCAATATAGCAAAAGAGGATTGGACTCTTGTTGGTTGAGAGACAAATAATTAATGAACTGAGGAACAACTGGAATGAAATAAATATGAAGGGACTCGATCTAAATAGCTCATCTTGGGCTTTGTCAGAGAAATTCAGAAATTATATTGAGATTCCAGTAAGAAATTCTTTATTTTTTAATTCTTTATTCATTTGTTTGTAAAACAGGTACAAGATAACAAGTATGAGTATGAACATAAACAAGGATGAAGGAAGTAAATACAGATAAATGGGGTCAGTAAGACAGGGATGGTAGGCATGCTGGTGTGCTTATGCACGCCCCCTTTAAGGACTTCTTAGGAATGGGGTGAGGTTCACAATAGACAGTTTGAGGTTGAAACTATGAGGGGTTGAGACTGTAACAATGGAGTCAGGTAGGGCAATCCAGGCAAAAGTTGCTGAAGTCATATTTTCTGCAATTGAGTTTGGAACTGTTTACCTTGAGTTTGTATCAGTTGTTTGTCCATGTATTATTGTGATTGAAGCTGAAGAAGTCATTGACAGGCAAGATATTACAGCAAACAATTTTGTGAACTATGCTTAGCTTGGACTGCAGGCAGTGCAGTTCTACATTGTCCAGGCCCAAAATTTCGAGCCTGGAATCATAGGGAATTCTATTGCAAGTGGAGTACTTTTCTCGAGTTTTCTGGATGTTGTTGCTGGCTGGCACAATGATGTATTATTCCCAGGAATCAGAGAGGACTATATTAGAAGTTAAAAGGTCTTTGCCTGATTCAGAATTAGGGCTTATGTGAACTGAACATAGCTCAGCTAAAACATAGTCAACAACCAAGACAAAGACCAAGAAACTAGGTAAGTAGACCTCTGCAGATGAGGAGAAGATGGCAGATCAAATGTCTGCACTTTGGACATCTGGCCAGCAGTTTTCTGCAAATTTGACTGTCAAGAGATCATGGGATCAACTCTTTATTCACAATCTTGAACTCACAAAGGACTCTAAGTTCACAAATGTCACTTCCTACTCACTTTCGGAAATTGCTCATTAACTACTTCATAAGAGACTTTCGGAATGACAAGTTTGAATATGTCAAGTGGGTCCTACAGAAATTATATCAGATATAAAGCACCTCTGAACTTCATTTAGTCTGCACATGATTCCATTTTCTGAAGCAAGGGAGAATGAAATTGTGTCTTCCTGCTGCTCCAGGTGTTGTTTAGCTAAAACTGCCCATGAATTGAGCTGGCTTCCATAATTTATTAGTTACTGGGAGTCAGTAGCTAGTAACCTATGAAGCTGAGAAATTGTTTTTCCTGAATTTCTACTTGTGGAGGTCTTTCTCCAGGTTCTATTAAGGAGAAAATGCTGAATTTCTTTAAAAGCTCAAATGGGGACAGTTTGAACCTTACCTAGAAAAACTTCCATTCTTGCAAACATAATAGGAAGAACTGAATACTTAATGTTAGGGATCATATTTAGATATCCAGTAGGTGACAGAAGCTATTCAAAATCCATTAAATCACACTAATATACTGGACAGTGTAGCATCTGGACAAAATAATAGATAACGTCTCTTTATTATGTCATTTGCCTGTATTATATTTATTTCCCAGAATCAGAAGCATAATACTTTGTGGTTGGAGAAAACATGTATCGCTGGAGCTATTGGCTCTTTGGAACTCAAATCCAATAGATTTATGAGCATCAGAGGCAGCCTTTAATTGTCCAAGAAAGTCCTTGCACTTGTTATAAAGTCCTCCCCACCATTCTGTTCTCTGTGTAACGTTATATTATAATAACATCTGTATAATGTTACTGGGAGCATATGAGCTCATCAGCTTTATTAATAGCTGTAAACAGTTAACAGTTGTTCACAAACAGAGCTTATTGTATGTGCTATTCAAAGGCAGATTTTATCACTATGTGGAGGAGGTGGGAGTGGGTTATTGATATTACTATTCCTCATATTCTATCTTCATGTACTAGGAATTCTAACTCATTTTTTTCAATAAAGGCTAAAATATGAAGCATGCCTGTCATGGCCCCATCGGAACCTGACTCTAAGAAGGGGGATGAGTGTCGTGGTTCACCAGCAGCAGGTGCAAATGGCTGAGGTCTCTAACAGTGAGGACTCAGATGAGGGGCCGCATGTGATGCAGTGATGGGGCCAGGACTATCAGAGAGTGGGGTGCTGCCTTCGGAGGTTGTGGAGTCTGATAGCAGTGATGAAAAGGACCCTGGGGAGCCTGTGCTCAGTGTGTGCGTACACACAGGGCTGCTAAAAGGAAAGAGTGGCTGAAGCAGCAAGGGGGACTCAAGAGTAAGGCTGGAAGGTGATGGCCTCTCCCATAAGAGATAAAAGCCAGCCTTCAGGGTTGGCTTCTTTGTGGGAAGTAAGGAAGTTCTTTATGCTCTGAGTTCTCGTCGAAGCCCTGTTTACTCTGGTTTGTTTTTGGAAGCTTCTTTTGGGATATTTATCTGCAATTAGTCTTTTGTTCTTGGCAGCCTTTCACAAACTTGAAAGGGCTTGCTCTTATATGGGACAATTAGTTTTGAACGACTCTTGGCTGTGAATGCACAGAATTCACAGCACCTTGTTAGATCGGAGGTAGATCGGTTCGACAGAGACGCGAGACCATTCTGTGAGTTCAGCTCTTTATTAAGTTAGGTAAAAAGGTCTGGGGCTGCGAGCCGCGGCAGCCCTTCATATAGCGCTGGCTCGCGGCTCGGTAGCCAATGACAGCGCTTTGAATCTCCCGCGATTGGCACAGCCAATCATGGTAGATTCTTAGCACTCCAATCACGGCTGTTGACCAATCAGGTCTTCGCTGGTCCGGACCAATCGGGTGCGAGGGTTTCCAAGTATGCTAATACTGTACACCCCTCTCCTCTTGGTTTCGTCCTGCGGTGCGTCGTGATGTAGTCGCGTAGGTAGGCGGGGCTTTTTCCTTGCCTCCTTGACCTGCGCGGTTCAGTTATGGTGTGGTCGTCGACTGGTTTGGATGCCTCCTTTGTCGCTCCAGTTCATTGGGATGGAATCGCCTGGAACGTTGAGCTGGGCCTTTCTTGGTAGCTCCCTCCTGGTTCTCCCGGGCTGGTTGAGCTGCCGCTTCTGCTCCCACTGGGTTTTTCCTGGCTGGTTGAGCTGTTTGGCTGCTCCTTCCAGGTGAAGACCCCGGGGTTTCCTGCTCCACTGGTCCTGTGCCTATCGGTGAGTAGTATTGATTTATTGATTTATTTATTCTAGGTGGGGGGTGTTCTGCTTGCCTTAGTTGGTCCTCTTCGGTTCTTTCTCTATCGTTTACCGATTCCCCCCCCCTTCTAGTTTCTTGTTCGGGTGTTTGGCTGGTTGTGGCGGCTATTCTCGACCTAAGTTGGTTTATGTGCCTTTTCCAGCTTTTCCCCTCGTTGGTTTCCAATCGGTATGATAGGGGCCCAGTTTTCTGGGTGATTGTTGCTGGCACCCAGAGTGGTTCTCCTGTGAGGTTTTTGGCGTACACTGGGTCCCCTATGTTGAATGTTCTGTGTTTGCTGGAGGAACCTGGGGGTTTGTCTGAGTTATATGTTGGGTGCATTCTGTCTCATGTGGAGCGTAGTTTCCGGCCCATCATTAGTTCCGCCGGGCTTTTATTTGTGGTTGCGCTAGGTGTGATGTGTTGAATGAGGAGCATTTTATTGATTTTGTCCTGTATGTTGGCTGTTTCTATTTTCTGAATTGCCTTCTTTGTGTATTGGACCATGCGTTCCGCCCGCCTGTTCGCCGCCGGGTTCGCCGGTGCAGTTAATGCATGGCGTATCCCTTGGCCTGCCAGAAATTGTTCAAACGCCAGTGTGGTGAACTGGGGCCCGTTGTCTGACACTAATACATCTGGCAGGCCGTGCGTAGCTAAGAGTTTGCTTAGTTTCCTTATCACTGCTTCCGTCGTGGTTGACTTCAAAGTGCTTACCTCCAGCCAGTTGGAGTAAGCATCTACCGTGATAAGGTACATGTGTCCCTTGGTTGGCCCCGCGAAGTCTATGTGGATTCTGGACCACGGACCTCTTGGTTTTTCCCATTCTTGGGTTGGGGCGGCGGGTGGATTGGCTCTGGATTCTTGGCAATTATTACATTTGGCAACCCAGGTTTCCATCTGTTTATCCATTCCTGGCCACCATGCGTAGCTTCTGGCCAGGCTTTTCATCTTAACCATCCCCGGGTGCCCCTCATGCAACATTCCCAATACCTTTTCCTGTAATTTTTCAGGAATTACCACTCTGTCCCCCCAAAGTATGCAGCCCTTTTCGATAAAGAGTTCGGTTTGTCTGTTCCGGAAGGGTCTAAATAGTTCGTCTATGTCCCCTTCCGGCCACCCTTTTCCCACCCAGCTCAAGACTCGCGCCAGCCGTCTGTCTTTATTTGTTTCTCTGGCAATGTCTGGCGCGGTCACGAGTGGGTTGGAAATTGTCTCTATTTGGAGTACCTCTGTTGTGGGTGCTGGGTCGTCTTCCCAGTCCGGTAACGCTGACCGGCTTAGGGCGTCTGCATGGGCGATGTCCTTGCCGGGTCGGTGAATCAGCTGGTAACTGTACGCTGCTAGGAATTCAGACCACCTTGTCATTCTTGGCGATAGAATGTTCGGTATGGCCCTGTCCCCCGCTAGGATTCCTAGCAGTGGCTTGTGATCCGTGATGATTGTAAAAGTCCTACCGTAAAAGTATTCGTGGAATTTCTTGACGCCGGCGACGACTGCTAGGGC
>BHEV01011102.1:0-16692 GCA_004319985.1 Emydocephalus ijimae
GGTCTTCCAAAGCCTTATGGAAAGACTCCTCCAGGGAATAGAAGGGGTGGTGCCCTACTTTGATGATGTCTTGGTGGCCGCAAAAAATGAGAAATAACTAGAAGCCAGGTTGAGGGAGGTACTGCAGAGGTTCAGAGACTCGGGACTTAAAGTCAAGAAAGGGAAATGCCAGCTACGGGCCGAAAGGGTCGAATTTCTGGGGTACCTCCTAGACAAACAAGGGATTCACCCCACAGAAAAGAAACTGAGAGCCATAAGGGAAGCACCGCAACCAAAAAACAAAACGGAATTACAGGCTTTCTTGGGACTGTTAAACTTTTACAATGTCTTCCTACCTCAAAAGGCGACCGTGGTGGAACCACTACATAGGCTGTTGGATAAAACAGCCACCTGGACCTGGGGAGCACAGGAGGAGAGTGCTTTCAACAACACAAAGAACCTGCTAACATCCGACACGGTACTAATCCAGTACAGCGAGACTCTGCCATTGACGGTAACTTGCGATGCGTCACCATTTGGAATCGGCGCCATCCTCAGCCACCAGCTACCAGACGGGAGGGAAGCACCCATCGCTTTCTCATCAAGGACACTTTCAAACCCAGAGGGGAACTACAGCCAGCTCGACAAAGAGGCTCGAGCAGTCGTCGCCGGCATCAAGAAATTTCACGAATACCTTTATGGTAGGACTTTTACAATCATCACGGATCACAAGCCGCTGCTAGGAATCCTGGCGGGGAACAGGGCCACACCGAACATTCTATCACCAAGAATGACAAGGTGGTCCAAATTCCTAGCAGCATACAATTACCAGCTGATACACCGACCCGGCAAGGACATCGCCCATGCAGATGCCCTAAGCCGGTCACCCTCACCGGACTGGGAAGATGACCCAGCACCCACAACAGAGGTACTCCAAATAGAGACAATATCCAACCCACTCGTGACCGCGCCAGACATTGCCAGAGNTGACCTATTCAGACCCTTCCGGAACAGACAAACCGAACTCTTTACCGAAAAGGGCTGCATACTTTGGGGGGACAGAGTGGTAATTCCTGAAAAATTACGGGAAAAAGTATTGGGAATGTTGCATGAGGGGCACCCAGGGATGGTTAAGATGAAAAGCCTGGCCAGAAGCTACGCATGGTGGCCAGGAATGGATAAACAGATTGAAACCTGGGTTGCCAAATGTAAACAATGCCAAGAGTCCAGATCCAATCTACCCACCGCCCCAACCCAAGAATGGGAAAAACCAAGAGGTTCGTGATCCAGAATTCATATAGATTTCGCGGGACCAACCAAGGGACATATGTACCTTATCACAGTAGATGCTTACTCCAACTGGCTGGAGGTAAGCACTATGAAGTCAACCACGATGGAGGCGGTGATAAGGAAACTGAGCAAACTTTTCGCTACGCACAGCCTGCCAGATGTAATAGTGTCAGACAACGTGCCCCAGTTCACTGCACTAGCATTTGAACAATTTCTGGCAGGCCAAGGGATACGCCATGCATTAACCGCACCGGCAAACCCGGCGGCGAACGGGCGGGCGGAACACATGGTCCAATACACTAAGAAAGCTATCCAGAAAATAGAAACAGCCAATATACAGGACAAAATCAATAAAATGCTCCTCATTCAGCACATTACACCTAGCGCAACCACAAACAAAAGCCCAGCGGAACTAATGATGGGCCGGAAACTACATTCTACAATAGACAGAATGCACCCAACATATAACCCAGACAAGCCCCCAGGTTCCTCCAGCAAATACAGAACATTCAACGTAGGGGACCCAGTATACGCCAAAAATCTCACAGGAGAACCACTCTGGGTGCCAGCAACAATCACCCAGATAACCGGGCCCCTATCATACCGATTGGAAACTAGCGATGGGAAAAACTGGAAATGGCACATAAACCAACTTAGGTCAAGAATAGCCGCCACAACCAGCCAAACACCCGAACAAGAAACTAGAAGGTGGGGGGAATCGGTAAGCGATAGAGAAGGAACCGAAGAAAACCAACTAACGCAAGCAGAACACCCCCCACCTAGAATAGATAAACCAACAAACCGATGCTACTCACCTGTAGACGCAGGACCAATAGAGCACGAAACCCCGGGGTCTTCACCTGGAAGGAGCAGCCAAACCAGCTCACCCGGCCAGGAAAAACCAAGCGGAGCAGAAGCGGCAGCTCAACCAGCCCAGGAGAACCGGAAGGGAGCTACCAAGAAAGGCCCAGCTCAACGTTCCAGGCGGTTCCATCCCAAGGAACCGGAGCGACAGAGGAGGCATCCAAACCAGTCAACGACCACACCAGAACTGAACCGCGCAGGTCAAGGAGGCAGGGAAAAAGCCCCGCCTACCTACGTGACTACATCACTACGCACCACAGGATGAAACCAAGAGGGGAGGGGTGTACAATATTAGCATACTCCGAAACCCTCGCACCCGATTGGTCCGGACCAGCGGAGACCTGATTGGTCAACAGGTCGGCTGTGATTGGAGCACTGGGAATCTACCGCGATTGGCTGTGCCGATCACGGGAGATTCAAAGTGCTGCCATTGGCTGCCGAGCTGCGAGCCAGCCCTATATGAAGGGCTGCCGCGGCTCACATTCTCAGACCTTTACCTATACCTAATAAAGAGCTGAACTCACGTAAATGGTCTCGCGTCTCTGTCGAACCGATCCGCCTCAGATCTAACAATTTGAATATTCTGAAATTCTTATTTGGGCAAAATATATATATATTAAAAATCTAAATAACAAAGGCAATGCAGGGCTTGTGATCCAGTCAGGCCACAGGTTTTAAGAGTTATACTGGCATTGCTGAATTCTCTTGTACCCATTTATCTACTATCTATAGGAAGAAGAAAACTCCTGGAAGAGTCACTGGCAAACCAGAAAAAGAGACGGGGAAGAGAAGCTTTACAAAATACAGAATAACAGGGGTGGAAGGGACCTTAGAGGTCTTCTAGTCCACCCACCTGCTCAAGTCTGCCATCCAACCTGAGGAATTCAATCATCATTTGACACTGTATCATCAATAATAAAATAATGATAATAATAACAATAATAATAATAATAATAATAATAATAATAATAATAATAATAATAACATAAATTTAATCATAATAAAATGATATATTATTATAAATAATATTGATATTATTTTAATAATATTAAATATTATTATTAAAATTATTTTTCTTGATATAAAGTACAAATAGATGCATGAAGTTTTCTTGTCAAACAAAAGGTGGCCCATCATCATTGCCTTTACCGTTTTCATTAAAGTGATCTCTAATCTCTAGCATTTTGCTACATCACTGATGTCCAACGTAGGTGTCTGCTTGCTTTAGCAGCATAGCTAAGGTTCCTTCATGCCTTGGGTCATCCTGCTGGGAATATAAACTCTTGGCATCCACTTCAGGCATTCTTCACTCATCCTCTTTGCTGCTTTAAAGAGAAAGTTAACTACTTGTGTAAATAGAAATTATTAGAATGCCCGAGAAATTTAGTTATAAGAGGGTGGTTATAGAGTTGGTTACAAATGTCCCTATAAAAATGACAATAAAGAAGAACAAGGGCCATAGCTTCTATTGTACCCATGCCTTAGGGACAATATCATACTCCAAAAGGAATCGTCTTTTATTTCTTTCCAAAATAGATAAAGGGAGAGCATTAAAATGGGATAATTAAAGCTCTCCTAAATTTAGAAGTCAAATTTTGATATAAATATGAAGCTGTTTGGGGAGCTCAAGTTTAATTGCTTATCAATATATCCTGTGGGAGGGCAACAGTTTTGATATGACCTTGTGTCTAAAATCTTCTTTATTAAGGCTAATTTAGCTTCATGTGGCCCTAATTATACAATAACATCACTGGGAAATCCATAATTTCCTTTGGACTGCCATTTCCCAGGAAGATTTGGAATTAACTGCCAGTATTACAAGGTTGTGGAACACTTTCAGGAAATACATAAAACTATTGATCCATAGACTGGATTCTAGTTTGCAGCCTCCTGTTTCCCAGCATTTTTACAGCATTTTCAGACACAGCAGGCAACCTGAAAGATGCTTTTTAAGAATTTAGCTTGGTCTCTCTAGGGTAGCTATGTTGTTATATGTTCCCAGTTCTATCTCATTTAGTAGTAATGCTGAGGCTTTAAGCTACAAACAGCTGAATTGCAGCAGATGTAGACGTGCTCCTTGTGCAAAATGAAATAAATGAATAGCTGACCCTGATCTCTATGCATTTCAGGATACATGATCTAAGGGAGCAGTTCAGCTTCAGGAAAAGCCCACTTATTTGTTTTCACTTTAGACTTAATATATCGCAGGGAAAGAACATAAAGTACTTTCAGACATACATTTGAAAACCTTTAATTCATGTTAAGTGGTAGCACTGCTCTTCTTCCTCAGGCAGTCTGACTTAATAAAGTTATTGATCATGCATCCAGAATGTAAGTCTGCTTGCAACTGTTTGAGTGGATAAGGCACGGTTTTAATTTTGAGAAGTTCTGATCCAAATCCCAAGTCAGCTGTAGGCAGTGGTGGGATTCAATTTTTTTTATTACTGTTTCTGTGGGCGTGGCTTGGTGGGCATGGTGTGGCTTGGTGGACCTGGAAATCTCCATTCCTTCCCTACCCCACCTTTCCAGCTCCATTCTCCTATGCAGGGCAGCCGATCAGCTGGGACTTGGGAAGCAGAGAAGAGATGAGGGCCAGTCAGAGGGGGTATTTGCCAGTTCTCCAAACTACTCAAAATTTCCATTACTGGTTCTCCAGAACTAGTCAGAACCTGCTGAATACCAACTCTGGCTTTAGGGCTTGTTTAAGCTGCAGCTCTATACCCTCTTACCTGTGAACACAATTCTTCATAAACGAAGTGCTCTTAAGGAATGGATTCTCTCTTGCCTTCACTTCATTGCTTAGAAGGAAGGCAGATGTCAATGTGAACAGCAATTAGTAGAATGAAGCAAAAGACAGAAACCAATAAACCCATTTAATTTTTCATTTAAGCCTTTGAAACCTTAACATTCATTAAGAGACTTCTAAAAAGATTTGTAATTTACACTGAGTTGGTCTTTTCACAAGATTATGTCAGTGATTAAAGGTCATTTCCAATATTTCCCATGATCCTGGAAGCAGCTTTCTATGCCTATTGCCTGAAAAGAGAAAATATAGCAGCCACCTACTTACAGTATACTAAAAATGTTATTTCTTTTCTCTTATATTATTCCTTAATTGTTAAAGCCAACCTGCTTGTTCAAAATTATTTCCCTGGTGGCTTTATTTTCTATTTTGACAATAGTTGAAACTGATATTTCTCACATTTAGGTAAATTTGTGAAAGAATATCCACACATTGCACACCCAGCAAAAGTGTATGCAATGTATTTGGTAGTTTCCCAAAGTGAGTTACAGTCAGATGTTTACTTTTTCATATTTAAAAGTTTGAGCAAAGAATCCCAGCTGTGAGATACCCAGAACAATCCAGCTGCACCGCTTTAAAGGAGAGATGGATGTTTGTAAGAGCTGCCCACTCTTCCTTTCAATCAATTACCATAACAAATCACTGGATATATGCCAGGAAAGATACAAAAGCTCAATGTGCAGCATTGTTTTGGATTTTGTGAACTGTTGCATTTGAAACCCGTCCTAGACAAAACCCAGATGGGGGAAAAAGAAAAGGACAGCTGGCATTGCATTTTCTTTCTGAAATGATAGCAATTCAATTTTCTCCAATAAAGGGTATTAGTGCCTGGTTCTTAGAAGGGTATTTAAGGACTGGAAGAACCTGGAAATCAACTCCATTGTAACGCATCAACATCCAAGGCTTTTCTTATACTACAGGTATAGCATAGGCACAGAGATGGATTTATGTCATGTGATCCAGACAAAGGGAAAGTCATATCAAAAGCAAATATAGGAAACATCAATTTTTCTCTGATCTTTCTGTCTGTATGAGCCAGCCAATATGAATACCAATCATTGCCAGCTGTACTGGTAGTTTTAGGCTGTGAACATCTGTCTCCTAAGAATTAAAAATGGCCCACTAGTTTCATTTAAAGCAGTGAGCAGTTTGATCTCACTGGAAAAACACTTAATCTCTCTCCTGATATAGCCAACAAAGTAAAGAGAGCCCATGGCTTAGAGGTTAATACATCTACCATATGCAAGTAGTCCGGGTTTGAATCCCAGAAGGGTATAGCTAGCTGATGAGAGCTAAATAGCTTGAAATAGATCTATACTATTCTTCCTTTATTTCTTTGTCAGTAAAACATAAATTCAACGCAAAAATAGTTTGTCGTGAAAGCAAAGGCTCCTGGATTGGGGCTGAAAAGAGAAAGCAGAAGCAGTATACTCCATCCCATAATTGGGGAGACCAGGTTGCCCTGATAGACCCGTCTCGCTGGAAAAACACTGAGTGAGAAGTTCATATCATCAAAATACCAATGACAACAATTGTGATCATGTTGATGTCAGAAATATACCCATAACAAATCAATTGCATATATTGATTATACACTGTATAATTGATTTGTTTCTAATTATGGTATAACAAACAGGAAAGGTGGCAGATTTGAATTGTAACAGCAACACAGAATAGAGCTAACCAGCTGCTTTTTAAAATAATTTTATTGAAATCTCTGGAGATTCTCAGTCATTCAGGCCATGGTTGTCCCAAAGGTGCTTTATTCAAGAGACAACTGAAACCAGAAATTCCTTTGCTTCTTGAAAAAAGCACCTTTAGGACAATTTTATTGAAGATTACAATTGAAAAGATAAAAACTAATGCAAAAAATAGAGTAAAAAGAAAAAATAGAAAGGCATAAAAGAAGAAAAATAGAAAGAAAAATACAGAGAAAAATAATCTAGTAAAGAAAAAGAAAAATTTATAAAGAAATGACTTATTTGCAATGTATAATGTTAGTAACATATCATCTTCTCTTGAAATACAACATATGATCTCTTCAATCCATCTCATTTATCTTTGAACAAATCTTGAAAGCCTTGTCATTTTGCCCTCATCCCCAAAATTCAATTACAATGATCAAAGGTAAAATATTTTAACGTTGATCAAATAATCCAACTTTATATTTCTTCCTTTAATTTTTAACAATCTTGATTTTCAATCCTTTCAAATAATATCTTTGAACTTATCATATTTCTTTGTCTCTTTTTATAAAATCCTTCAAAATCTTAATAGGTTATTTTTGTAAATCCAATGTAGAAAAATTATCCCAATCATTTCTTTTGGTTTGTTATTGTTGAGGTAGGAGAATGAGTGCACTCAGGGAAACATAGTGAGAGTGGTGATGAATAACACACAACCAGCACACAGATACACTAAATAGTAAAATGTAAGTTTTACTTCCTGTAAACGGGTAAACAAAATCCAACAAACAGTCCAAATCATACACGGTTAAAGCAGATAGTATTCAAAATAACCAGTCCAGGGATTATCCAAAAACAAAGTCTTTTTCTTTACCAGTATCAAAAACAAAGTTCAGTAAATGGAGTTTGCGAATAGTTGCAAGACTCACAGCAATTCAAGCAGAATGACGATCAGGCAAAAGGCAAAAGGAAATGCAAAACAGAACAAACCATGTTTCTGGCTCCATCTTATGGCCATTGGAGGAACCTCAGCCAATCACAATTACAACATTCTCTTAAAGATACAACAGTATTAAATGACTATCCTGGTTTATATATTGCCAACCCAACTGTTAGGTGACTATCATTCCTAACATTTTCCCCTTTGGGTAGGACAATATATAAAACCTTACAGTTTAAGTTCATATTCTTCACAGCAAGCCTTATGTTTTACAGTGCCTTGGGCTTTCGTAACATGATCTGCAATGTTATTCTCTGACATACAGTACTCCAGTTTAATCATTTTACTTTGAACACATTGTCTCACATTCAGATATCGTAGATCAGTGTGTGTTTCGATCTTGTCTTTACGGTGAGATTGGAAGCCATCTGAATTGCTGATTGTCTTCATATACAACCATAGATTCATTTACATTACTTCCCATGTCTATCATTAGTTGTTTATAACATATCTATTTTCAAACCAAGATACTGTTTAATCTCACCTAAATGTTTGATTTTAAATTTCTTCTCTAACAGTGAAATAATCCCAGTAGCTTCTTGCTCAGTTTTGGTGATTAATGCTATGTCATCAGTGAACAATAGCAACAGTGAAACTACACCATCACTTTCCTTTTTGAATAAATATGGATCAGCCATGCCAGCTACAAAACCTATCTTTGTTAATTCCTTCACTATGCACTGGTTCCATTCAAGCCATAAAGACTCTTTTTTAATCTCCAGCAATCAGTTTTGTTATCAGTTTTAATCCACAAAGGCTTCTTTAAATATACAGTATGTTGCAACGGTGCAAGTAGATATGCCATCTCAATATCTAAATGGTTTATTGTGTATTTCTTCTTAGCTGCCCACACTAATGCTGCTCATAATGTGGTAGCCTTCAGAGTAGGTGCAAACACCTCATCGTAGTTGTTGGCTGACTGATCGAACCCTTCTGCTACTAACCTGGCTTTATGGGTAACAGTCCCATCCATACCTGTCTTAATTTTATATATCTACTTATACCCTATGGCATGCTTACCTGGTGATAACCTGATATTTTCATATACCTCCAACCTTTGTAAGGATTTCAGTTCCTTATCCATTGCTTCCTGCCAAGCAGCCTATCCTTAGCAGGATACAGTTTCAGTTCATTATAGTTAGTAGGAACTATATTTACTTGGCATGCTATACTACTCTGATATCTATCTGGTGGTCATGTTACATGGATTGAACGTCAAGGCAACTCAGGGCTTATTGGTGGACTCTCATGTTCCACCTGCTCCTGTTCTTCTACCTCTTCCTGTGCCTGTTCTTCCTTTTTAATGGCTATTGATGGCTATTGGCTACTATCTCATCGTTAGGGACTACTTGGGTGTCAAAAACAACATCATTGTTGGATTCCTGTTCTAGTTTATGCCACCTAACATGCTCAAGAAATTTAGCACTAGTGTTACAGTAAACATTAGCTATGCCTGGAGCCCAGAATCTAAATGATCTATGATTGGCCTCATAACCTACAAAAAATAATTTCCTAGCTCTATGTTGCCCTTTAAGTCTTACTTGTAAGGGAATATGCACCCATGCTGGAGCTCCAAATGTGTGTACATAACTTAAATTTGGTTTTCTGCCATGCCAACAAGTGAATGGCAATTCACCAGCTGTTGTGTTCACCACATTGTTTTACACATGGTTGGTACACATTATGGCTTCACCCCACAATGTTTCAGGCAAATCTGAATCAGATAACATAGTGAGAGCCATGACTTATAACGTTTGCCCCCTTCATTCTATAAACAAGTTATGTTGTTGCCTGTAAGGGGCAGAACGCTTATGCTCGACACCAGCCAATTTCAACATCGTTTAGAATCTAGTGTTAATAAACTCAGTCCCTTTATCTGTAAGTAAGGTAATTACCCTATGTCTCATTTTCCTTTCAGCAAATCTTAGCCAGTTAAAGAAATGTTGGAACGTTTCTCTTTTGTTTTTCATTAGAACCGTACCATTAGTAATGGTCCATTATACTCAAAACATAGCAGGCACCTCCCAAACTGGGTGTCTTAGGACCAATTATGTCAGCAAAAACAACCTTTAAAGGTTCTTTGGTCTTAAAGCCATTCAGTCTGTTTGCAGGAGTAACCTTGCTTTTCAAACACTTGGTTTACAATAAGGTCTCCCATTGTCATAGTAATAGTTGTTCTTGTTTAACCTCCATAACTGTTTTAAATATGCAATGCAAGGGAATAAATGCCAAGATAGTTCAAAAAATTATATTGTCCCCATCCTTGGAAGAATTTAGGATTCAGAAGGCCAGCATTAACATTCTTGTAGAATCTTTCAAGTATTCTAGACAACAATTTCAGTCAGTTGAAAATAATTGTAGCCAATCACATCTGAATGCTTGAATTTTTAAGACCTTAGCCTAGGAGCATCAAACTGGTGGTCCATGGGCTGGATGTGTCACGTGCAGGCCACACCCACCCCAGCTCCATAAATGGGAAAAACATCACGAAATATGATGTGATGGCAACATGACACCATGAGTTTGACACCCATGCCCCAGAAAATAATATGGAATGAGATCACAAAGAATCAAAACAAAGGCAAATATCAATACCACTTCACAGTGCCATACAGCATCTTGTCATGGATCTGCCACTGGGCCACTCTCCAGATGCAAGTTCAGAGGAGGAGGGTGAGTTAGAGCCTGCAGAGAAAAGTAAGAGTATTGGTCACGACTGGGGCTCAGAGAGTGTTACCCTGATGGAGCAACTTCAGCTGAGTCAATTGGACAAGCAACAGGCTGAGGTTGCGAGAGGCAAGCCACAGATATAGCAAGTTGGCCAGGAGGTTCCAGGAGAGGACTGGGAGCAGCTGCTACCCATTAGCAATGAAGAGGAGGTGCAGTCCACATCTCCTGATCCAAGGACACATAGAGCAGAGAGAAAACAGGCACCACACTGGTCAACTAGACTACTCATGAGGAGGCAACCAGCATTGCCTACTTAATCACACTCTGAAGACTTAAGTATTTCTGGAGCAATGTGTCTAGTTCTGTGCCTTATGTGCTCCTGCTGTGTATCCTGACCCGTTCAAATTGTGAGCTGACTTTGTATGTGCCTGTTGGACTCTATTACTCAGTGACTCTTGCTGTGCTGAGCTCAGAATCTGGACCTGTGCAGCAGGACTTTTTTCTGAAGACCTGTTTGGGGGGGTTAAATAAACACCTGTATAACTCTTGTTGTATGTTGTGGGAGAATGGGGCAACACACATCTCTAAGCAGTTTACAGAGTAAACATATTATCCCAACAATCTGAATCCTCATTTTACCTAACTTGGAAAGATGGAATTTCAACAACTATAGAATCAGCATAACAAAACTGACAAAAGTGAAGGTGGTTTGAATATTTTCTGAATGCACTGTATGTTCAATCAATGAGCCCTTGAAAAACTCTGGATAATCTTTAGGCAAATCTCCAGAGATATTGCTTTGAAGCAACAGTGACTATAGACATAGCCACCTCATCCCATGCTAAACTTTTTGTTTTCAACAGGCATGTTAATCAAATGAGATTATCAGAGGACTTTATTGCGGACTTTATTGTAAGAAAAAACACATTTCTTTCAGTGAAAACCTGCTGAAGGCACATGTAAACTCTGAAACGTGTTCCATTTTAAGTAACCAGTATGCAGCACATGAAACCAGCAGCCTAGTATATTCACAGCAGTAAACAGACTTTCTTTGTTCATGAGCAAAATAGACAGGAAAGTCTGTCTGTCTGTCTATATCTCTATTGTCTATCTTATTCCTAGATATATTCAAAACAGCATCATTCTATACACAATATAACTAAAATCCTTCATTTTTCATGCAAATTTGTTACTGTAACAAGACACGCAAATATGCCACAGTGGAATAATCAAACACAATCTGGCTTTGTTTATATGAAAGATATTAAGCTGTGTTTTCCAGGAAAGAATGGCATTCCCTGTGGATGCACATCATGATCACAGAGTTATGATTAATGACCATGGAGAATATGAGTAGAGATTTGCTTCAACGGGGAGGGTCATAAAGAGTATGCACGTTAAAGTTGACTCTGCACCATAACAGCTTTTGTATTTTTAAAACAGTTCTGATGAACCAAGAACTGTTGTAAGTGGAGATTACAAAGATCACAGTCTTCATTGTATCCTGTCCTGTTCTTTCTTTCTTTCTTTCTTTCTTTCTTTCTTTCTTTCTTTCTTTCTTTCTTTCTTTCTTTCTTTCTTTCTCTCTCTCTNTTGGTTTCCCTCTGCCCCAGCATTTTATTTTGTTTCAACATTCTGTGATTGAATAATCTTACCCCTAGATGTTATATAGTCAAGAAGCAAAAAGAGGTAATAAAGATTTTAGAGAAGAAAATTCTTTTGTTTTATTGGACATCTTCCTATTGAACCAGAATTAGTGGACCAGAATTTGTTGTGTTCATGAATGTTGTGTCCATTGCGGAAGGAGACTCGGAGTCAGTGACTTAGTTCAGCTCTTGGATCCTGAGATCGGCTCGGGATTCAAGGGGAAAAACAGCGGCTTTTATTCTCTGGCCACGGCGGCCGCGGCCAATGGCACTGCTTTGAATTTCCTGCAATTAGTTTCCACCAATCACGGGGGATTCGCAGCGGGCCAATCAGTGCGGCTCGCTCGGCCAATCAGATCGCCGTGCGCTTTGGCCAATCACAGCGCGGCGCTTGCAAGTATGCTAATGACTGTACAGAACACCCCTCCTCTCTTGGTACGGTCCTACGTAACGTAGTCCCATAAGTAGGTGGGGCTTCGTACTTGCCTACTTGACCTGCGCAGGTTAGTTGTTGCTTGGTTTCCGGCCGGTTCGGTCGAGTTCTGTGTTGCTCTCTGCCTCGTTGGTGGAACCGCCTGGAAGGCCTCGCCAGGCCTTTCGTTGCAGCTCCCTCCCAGTCTACCCGGGCTGGTTGAGCTGTGGTTGTTGCCACTCCCGTCTGGTCTTTCTGGGCTGGTCGAGCTGGCCTGGCTGCTTCTTCCTGGTGAGGCTTTGAGCTGGCTGCTTGTCAGTGAGTATTGCTGGTTTCTTTCTATTGGTTTTTGGTTCCCGGGGTATTCCCTCCCCTCTTGGTTTGTGTTATGGGGGCTGTCTGTGTCTGTTTGTGTGTCGGTTGTGTTTCCCGTGGTTGTTCTCGATCTTATTTGATCGATGTGTCGTTTCCATGCTCGTCCGTTGGTTGTTTCCAGCTGGTACAAGCAGGGACCTGTCAGCTGGGTTATGGTTACTGGTACCCAAAGTGGATCTCCGGTAAGGTTCTTCGCGGAGACTGCGTCGACTGGTGAAAATGTTCGGTGTTTGCTTGAGGAGTTTGGGGGGTTTTCTGGGTTGTAAGTGGGGTGCAGCCTGTCGAGTGGGGACCTTAATTTCCTCCCCATTAATAGTTCTGCGGGGCTTTTGTTGGTTGTTGTGTTCGGCGTTATGTGTTGTATAAAAAGCATTTTGTTTATTTTTTCTTGGATTTCCCCGTGTTCAATTTTTTGGATATTTTTTTTTGTAAATTGAACCATCCGTTCCGCCCTCCCATTTGCCGCCGGATGTGCCGGTGCTGTCAGTGCATGTTGTATGCCCCGTTCCGCTCGGAATTTTTTGAATTCCAGCGAGGTAAATTGGGGCCCATTATCCAACACGATAACATCTGGGAGGCCGTGGGTTGCAAACAGCTTGCTGAGTTCCTTGGTCACGGCCTCTGTGGTGGTGGTTTTCATGTTGCTTACCTCCAGCCAGTTGGAGTAAGCATCTACCATGATAAGGAATATATGTCCTTTCGTGGGCCCGGCAAAATCTATGTGAATCCTGGACCATGGCCCCCTGGAGGTTTCCCATTCCAGGATTGGTGCTGCGGGAGGGCCCGGCCTGGTTTCTTGGCAACGTTTGCATGTTGCCACCCAAGTCTCAATCTGTTTATCCATCCCTGGCTACCAGGCGTAACTCCTGGCCAGGGCTTTTGTTCTAACTATGCCCGGGTGCCCCTCGTGTAACAACTCCAATACCTTCCCTTGTAACTTTTCCGGGATAACAACCCTATCCCCCCAAAGTACACAACCTTTTTGTAATGAGAGTTCTGTTTGCCAGTTCTGGAATGTCCTGAATGATTCGTCATCGTCCTTTTCTGGCCACCCCTTTTCTACCCAATGTAACACCCGCCCCAGACGCTTGTCTTTATTAGTCTCACGGACAATGTCTGACGCAGTTATGGGTAGATCGGGCAGAGTCTCTATGCTGAGGGTGGCTGTCATGGGTGCTGGGTCGGTGTCTAGGTCAGGTAACGGCATGCGGCTCAGGGCATCTGCGTGGGTGATCGTCTTACCGGGTCGGTGTGTGATCCAGTAGCTGTAGGTGGCAAGGAATTCGGACCACCTTGTCATTCTATAGAATGTTTGGGGTGGCCCTGTTCCCTGCCAGGATTCCCAGCAGCAGCTTGTGGTCGGTGATGATGGTGAACGTGTGGCCGTAGAGGTACTCATGGAACCTCTTCACTGCGGCGACAATAGCCAGGGCCTCTTTATCCAGCTGACTGTAATTTCTCTCTGGTTTGGTGAGGGTCCTTGAAAAGAAGGCCATGGCTGCTTCTTTTCCATCGGGGAGCGTGTGGCTGAGGATGGCACCGACGCCGAAAGGTGAGGCGTCGCATGTGACTGCAAGTGGTAGGGTCTCGTTGTATTGGATGAGGACGGCATCTGAGGTGAGCAGGTCCTTGGTTTTGTTGAAGGTGGCTTCCTCACATTTCCCCCAAGTCCATGTGGCCGCCTTGTCCAAAAGCCTATGCAAAGGCTCCGCCGTGGTTGCCTTTTGGGGCAGGAAAACATTATAGAAATTAAGCAGTCCTAGAAATGCCTGCAGTTCCATTTTATTCTTTGGCATGGGGGCTTCTTCAATGGCTCTGATTTTTTTCGCGGTTGGATGGATGCCATGCCGGTCTAGGAGGTATCCTAGGAATCGACCCACTCTGTGTACAGCTGGGATTTCTCTTTTTTCACCTTTAGCCCAGCCTCTTTGAATTTGGTTAGTACCTCCCTTAGACGACCCTCTAGTTCTTGTTGGTTGGCTGCTGACACCAGTACGCCGTCGAAGTAGGGCACCACCCCCTTAATTCCTTGCAAGAGTCTCTCCATGAGGCTCTGGAAAATTCCCAGAGCCATGCTGATTCCAAACTGGAGTCTCTTACAGTGAAACCCTCCCCGGTGGGTGACTATGGTCTGCATCTCGGCGGTTTCTGCATCGACCGGCAGCTGTTGGTAGGCTTGCACCAGGTCGAGCTTCGCAAAAACCTTGCCTCCCCCCAGTGAGTGCACGAGGTGCTGCACTAATGGGACAGGGTAGGCGCTTTGTTGTAAGGCGTAATTTAGGGTGGCCTTATAGTCCCCGCAGATTCTCACCGACCCATTGGGCTTGACTGGGGTGACTATGGGGGTCTCCCACTGGGCATAATCAATTGGCTGTAGGACCCTTTGTTTGATGAGCTTGTCAATTTGCTCGTCGAATTTGGGCCGGAGTGCAAAAGGTACCCGCTGTGGTTTTAAGCATATCGGGGGAATGCTGGGGTCTAGGCTGAAGGAAATAGGGGGTCCTTGGTACTTGCCTAGGGTGCTGTTGAACGCTTCCTGGAAGTCCCATGCAAGTTGCTCTTCCCAGTCGGCATCTGCAACATGGTCAACACCCGTAACTTCGATCCCAAGTGGTGCGAACCACTGTAGTCCCAAAAGGCTGGGGCGGTCTCGGTCCACGATCGTCAGGGGAAGCTTTGCTGTGCGGCCCTTGAAAGTCACTTCAAAATGTCTGGTTCCGACTACCGGGATGCAGTTCCCCTGGTAGTCTTTAAGGATTAATTTCTGGGTTTCCAACCCCTCTTGTGGATCGCGGGCACCAAACGCTTGATTTCTCGCCAGGCAACCATGGAGAAGTAGGACCCAGAGTCCACCTCCATTTTGCATGGTTCGCCTTCGATGCCCACTTCCACGTATACCTTTCGGGTGTCTGCGCTTGATGAGTGGCCGATGACGACCGTCTGGTGGGTTTCCTCTTTCTGACGGTTTCCTCCGCTTTGTCGGCCCCGTCCATCTCTGTTCCAGCGATTTTCAGCTTGGCGGTCTCTGGCCCTGGGGGGTGCCGTCTCGTCTCCGGTTGCTGTGATCTCGCCATCGGGGGCTGTAGGCTTTCCTCAGTCGGCAGACTCGGGTGATGTGACCGTTTTTATTGTAGTATCGGCTGATCGCATCGAAAAACTGGCAGTCCGATCGAGGGTGGTCACCTCCGCACCTGGCACATGTGGGTCCCAACTTATGACTCCGCCGATCGCGCCGGTCTCGTCCCGTCTGGAGTTGATGGATGTCTTCTTCCTCGTCCGTGGTGTCGGAGGCAGAGTGGAAGTCGTCATGATGGGTGGTGGTCTCTCGGCGGCTTGCTTCTGGGTGGGCCTCGGTTGCCAGGCCCGTCTCGATGGTCGCGGTGTGTTCCCTGGTGTCCGGTCTCCGCATTCGATTTGCCGATTTCCGGGTTGCCTTGGCTGCGGTGGCTTCAGTGAGGGCGTCGGCGAGGGCGATGTCGCCTTTTGCCATCAGACGGCTTTGGAGGACTGGGTCTCTGAGCCCGAGTACGACACGGTCCCGCAAAGCTTCATCCATGTCCGAGAACCCACACATGCCCCCTAGGCTCCGTAGATCAGCCACAAAGTCGCTGATGCTCTCACCCGATCTCTGGTCCCGCCGGTAGAAATCGTGCCACCTGATGAGGGTGGGCATAGCGGGGGCAACGGCTCGAGATCGGAGCAACGGCTCGAGATCGGCCCAGTCCATCTCCTTCATGTCCCCGGGTTTTGTGAGAGCTTTTGCCATCTTGAACACTGCGGGGCCACAGTGTGTTAGAAAGACGGCTCTTTTCTTCTGCCCGGTTGCATCCTTCAAGTTGCTACTTTTGAGGAACATTAGGAATTGGTCTGTGTACGATTCCCAGTCATCGGCAGCTGGGTTAAAAGGTGCGGGCGGTGCGATGCTGGCCATCTTGTCGGTCTCGCTTCCTCAGGACACGTGCTTGATG
>BHEV01011103.1:0-14409 GCA_004319985.1 Emydocephalus ijimae
TTAACCAATAACAAGCTAGGAACACTAGCTTTTATAACCAATAGGAACTCTCTGTTAAGGGCCAATCGGATTCCCCAGAACAGGCCAATCCAGTCCGGCCGCTTAACAGCCAATCAGAAGTGCAGGGCCAGAATCCTGCACTTACTCCAAGCTCATACTTTATTACTTATATACATACACAACATCACCGATGATAAAATGTTTGAAAAAGAATTCCAGGAGCCGTTTTCAACATGTTTTCCCTACCTTATTATTAGCTAAAGTGGATTCTGTTCAAGAGAGCTCTCTGAAAAGCAAACAGAATTTGGTGTAGAGAGCCAAAGTAAGATAATAATTGAAATGTGATGATTGAAGAAATTGAAGCCTTTTGTCATTGTCAGGATTAGACCCCTTCTTTTTCCACAGGGAAACATACTAGATGATCATTGGAGAGTCAAAAGAGATGTTTTTATTCAGTTCAAAGGTCTCAAGTAACTTTAAATGGGTGCGTCAAAGAACTGCCCCTCACCTTCCTTTTTATAGGGTTTTGTAGTGTGGAGATTTAGCAGATCATTTCAATGGAATGTGTTAGCTTTTTACAAATATTTCCTTATCTTAATGCTAAAGCAGATGCCTCCTTATTTGTAGTTAAACAAATTTCTTTTTATCTAGAGTTGAAACAGATTTGTTTTTAAATGGGCATTTTATCTGTACATGTGTTTTTCTATTCATAAGATATATGACTTCCTTTTCATAGGTATGCATAAGATATATAACTTCCGTTATGGGGTTTTTCTACAGGATGCACCCATTTGCTTCAAATGGCAAGAAACGACCTTTACTTATGTAAAATGGCGACTGCCAATACAGTCTTTCCTTAATTTAAACTTACTGTAAACATATAAAAAAATTCTAATGGTGATACAGAGATTGGCTAAGACAGATGACTTCCATAATGTTGCCAAGGAACCTGTATGAATTTAGTTACTGGGATGAAGCTAGACTGGAATGTGTTGTTTATCTTTTTACACTATTTTGGGGGCGGGCGGGAGAGGGGAGTGCCTTCAAGTCAGTGTTGACTTCTGGAAGCTGTCTGGAGAAGTCCCTCACCATTGCCTTCTTCCTAGTTCTGAGAGGATAAGCTCAAGGTCACCCAGCTGTTTTGAGGGCCTAAGGAAGAACTAGAACTAATGGTCTTTCACTTTCTAGTTTGGTCTTTTAACCACTAAACCAGAGTGAGTCTCTACTTTTCACACATATTCATAAATTATTCAGCGCAAGAAGATCTATATCCGTGATGGCGAACCTATGGCATGTGTTGTGTATACAATAAAGGCATAAAGGTCCAAGCTTGGGGTTAGATGCAGGGTTCTGGCCCTGCACTTCTGATTGGATATCAGGCAGCTTGACCAGGATTGGTCAGCTATAACAAACCTGATTGGTCTTTAAGTAAGGGTTTTCATTGGTTATTAGAAATAGTGTTCCTAGTTGATTATTGGTCAAATCATGCATAAGATACCTATATAAGAAAGAGAGAACCGTTATGGCTTGCTTGCACGATGTAAATAAAGAGTTGAAGTTCACTGTTCCAAGCTGTCTCCATTTATTATGACTCATGCACAGTACTTAACACATGTGTGTCACAGGTGGCATGCAGAGCCATTTACGCAAGATGCAGGCAAACTTACCTCACTGCATATGCACACACCTCATTTTCAGCAGGCTTGAGGCCTTTTTCAGCCTTCCAAAGACTTGAGGAAGGCTTCTGCAAGCTTTACAGACTGAAAACTAGCCCCATTTTGTCACTTCCTGTTTTACCTGAAAATACCGTAAGTGATGAAAAAGGCCTCAAACTGGCCAAAAATCAGCTGTGAAGTGCAGTGCAGGTAAGGGGGTGGCGGGGGTAGGTGGGTGGGTAGGGATTGCACACGCATGCGTAGGGGGTTTGGGGGGGCATGCATTACTTTCTGGGTGCTAGCACACAAGTGCGAGCGTGCAAGTGTGTGCACAATTTTTGGCACAGGAGCCCAAAAAGTTTAGCCACCACTGATTTATATGATATCTAACTACTACTTTATAATTTGGTTATTCTTACAGAAATTTTATTTTCCCCCTTTTCTTTCCTCCTCTCGCCTCCCTCCCAGCAATTACACCATACATAAACACTGCAATATTTTCTGAATAATGCACCATGCATCTTATTATATGGTCTGTGATCTAGAAATGCTTATTCAGCTGTAAACTGTTTCAAGGTGCCAAAATACTCTATTACTTTCAATAAATATATGGATATTCTATTTTAAAGAAATAAAACTCTGTCTCCCTTGCCCTTTTTAAGTAAACTCCAACCTTCCAAAGATATCAGGAGAATCCACATTCAGTTTCTAGCTGCTTTATAATATGTTGCTTCACTGGGATGTAAAAGCCCAGTGATATACTGAATGGTGCTGTATCTTCCTGTTAATTTCAGCATGGAATTTTGATGCCACCAAAAGATCACCCAAAGGAAAGGCCCCTATTATGGCATCCCTTTGGCCATGAGTTGTGGCATTTGCTTCTGCCCTGGATTTATGTTTTCTGAATATATTTGTGCTATCATGTGGACCAATATTGTGGGTCTGGGAAATGCCTAATGACTGCCTCTCCCCAATTATATATATCTGGCCCACCAGAGCAGGGTGGATCCAACCATCAAGGAACTACAGCTGGTGGGACCTAGGAAAAGGCCCTTCTCTGTGATGGTTCTGCCCCTGTGGAATATTATTTCCCCAAATATATAATTGGTCCCCATCTTGTTTCTTTTATGCAAGGCGTTGAAGACATGGTTTTGTCAGTGGACCTGTGCCACCCATCCACAGCTGTTCATGTGGCTTGTTTGATTCTGTTGTCACCAGTGGGGATGAGTAGACATTAAATTGTGAATTTTAATGGTGGGCTTTTAATGTGGACACTTCCTTTAATGTGATCACTGTGTGAATTGGGCAGTTCTATAAATTTGTTTAATTTGTTAAATAATATTAATGCAATAATGATGGGGGATATTATCCTGCAATAGAAACAGCATAATGACACTCACAAAAACAAATGCCAATCATATCTCTACCTTGCTGAGAGATATCATTTCCTTGTTCTGAGGAATTGTGCAAAGTGCTGGGCATTTGATTGCTTTTCAAGAGATATTTTTAATTTTTTGCTGGTCAAGTCTCAAACAGAATCCCAAGCTGTGGTCTTGCCCAAGAGAAGAGAAAGTGCAGCCGAAAGCTAAGAGCAGGAAAATAATACAGAAGCAGGCAAAAGAAAGGTACAGACCTTTTCCCAACAAGCTCTCCTGAGTATTAAATAGGCTGCAATGAAATGTTAACCATGCAGAATATTTATTCGTACATTCATGGAGGCTTAATAGCTTTTACATTTGCATTATCCTGCAGGCAAGGAGAATGGTGGCAAGAGTTTTACACAGAGACAAACATTTTGACAAGCATGCTGTTAGCTGTAAATCTTGGTTGATTCATGCACAATATAGTTACTTGTTTGGATTCTAAAGAATCTTTATTGTTGATTATTTTTATGCCAAATAAACAGAGCTTCAAAAAGCAACTTTTCAAGTTAAATTTGAATTTAATTGTGCATGTGTACATGCTTGATTTCTTATATCTGAAAACTGAGTAATAAAATTATATAAATGTTAAGTTCTGCGCATGGGTGCAAGGAACGGAGATGAGACAGTGAACAGTGAACTTCAACTCTTTATTAATCATTCTGAACAGAGCAAAAACCTGGGGCAGCAGCAGCCCTTTTATAGGGCCGGCTGCTGATCTAGTAACCAATGAGAAACGTGGAGTGTTAACCCCTTTAACCAATGAGAGTGGCTCGTTAACAGCCAATCAGATTCTCCTGAACGGACCAATCCGATATCACTATTATCGGCCAATCAGAAGTGCAGGTTTAGAACCCTGCTTATTCTAAAGGTTTGATAAAACTTTATTTAAGTGTTTTATTAATTCATAACACCCCTTCCACCCGGGTTCCGTTTAAGGGGTGCAGTGACGTGATCCCTGAGGTATGAAGGTTGTTTTGACTGTCTATTGGATTTACGCTGTCCCACTGGTTCCTGTCTGTAACCCGGCTTCGGCAGGATGTTTTTGGGCAAGTCAGGTACCGGTGGTTCTGTATCCTCATTGGATGACTCAGTGCCGCTAATGTTCTCGTTGTTGTCCTCCGATCTTTGCGGGCTTGCTTCTGTTGAGGTGTTCCTCTGTGGTGAGGACACTCCCCTCCCTGATTCTTCTTCATTCGTCACGCCCGCTTGCTGACTTCTTTCGTTCCTGCTTTCCACCATCTCGAATTCGGTTTCTTCGACATCCCCTCCCCCCTCAGTTTGGGAGTGACTGGAGTCGCGGAAACTAGGTTTTAGCCTTGAGCGAAGCCTTGAGCGAAGCTATATGGCGTTTCCATATTTTTCCATCGCAGGTTTTCACACGGTACGACCTGGGTCCAGTGGCTTGAATTACGGTTGCCTCGACCCACAATGGTTCGCCGGAAAGGTTTCTGGCGAAAACTAAGTCGTCCATCTTGAACTCGTGGCATTTTCCGCTAGATCCACAGGGTTTCTCTGGCTCATAAGACAGGTGAAGCCGGTCGAGGTGGGAACGGAGTTTGCGTCCCATCAATAGTTCAGCTGGAGTCTTGTTGGTGACGCTGTGCGGAGTGATGTGTTGGAGAAGGAGTATTCTGTTTATTTTATCTTCAATGTCCCCATAGTCCATTTTGTAGAGGATTTATTTAACAAATTGTACCATGCGCTTAGCTCTTCCGTTAGCCGCAGGGTGCGCTGGCGAAGTTAGCACATGGTGAATACCCCGGTCCGCTAAGTATTGTTTAAAGGGTAGAGCAGTAAACTGGGGTCCATTGTCGAAGACCAGAACATCTGGCAGTCCATGCGTCGCGAATAGCCTGTTCAACTTCCGGATGACGGACTCAGTTGTAGTACTCTTCATTTCATGGATCTCGAGCCAGTTGGAATAGGCGTCCACTGTTAGTAGGAACGTATGCCCCTTAGTAGGTTCCGCAAAGTCAATGTGTATGCGGGACCACGGTCCCCGGGGTGTTTCCCATTCTGTTGGAGTTGCTTTAGGTGAGGCACTGCTAACTTCTTGGCACTTTAAACAAGTCTTTACCCAGGCTTCGATCCATTTGTCGATGCCCGGCCACCACGCGTAGCTTCGTGCAAGCGCTTTCATATGCACGATGCCGTGGTGACTCTCATGCAGTGTTTTTAATACTGCTTGTTGTAACCGCTCTGGGACGACGACTCTATCCCCCCACAAGATGCAGCCTTTTTGCGAAAAAAGTTCTGTTTGCCGGTTCTTGAAGGGGGTGAAGTCATCAGGGGTTTGTTCTACTGGCCATCCATGTTCGACCCAGCTAAGAAGTCACGCTAAGATAGGATCGCGTTTTGTTTTGATTGCAATATCTCTAGCTGTTAGTGGCGGTGAATGCAGCATTTCAATCTGGAGTGTCGTAAGGGTTGGAGCTGGGTCGTTGATGGTTTCCGGAAGTGGTGCATGGCTCAGTGCGTCAGTGTGGGGAATGGCTTTTCCCGGGCAATGGTTTTTCCCGGGCAGTCCCGGGCAGTGTTGTACGCAGCCAAAAACTCCGACCAGCGAGTCATTCTAGGTGACAATATATAGGGGTTGGCTTGTCTCCCGCTATAATCCCCAGCAAAGGTTTATGGTCGGTAACAATAGTAAAAACTCGTCCAGATACATATTCATGAAACTGTTTCACAGCAGATACAACAGCAAGAGCCTCTTTATCGATTTGACTATAGTTACGTTCAGCCTTTGACAGGGTCCTTGAAAAATAGGCAATAGGGGCCTCACTACTGTTTGGTAACACATGGCTCAAAATGGCTCCTACTCCAAACAGTGACGCGTCACATGTAATTGTTAAAGGCAAAGTCTCGTTATACTGCATTAAAACAGCATCTGAGGTTAATAAGTTTTTCACTTGTCAGAATGCGTGCTCCTCTCGGTGTCCCCAGACCCAGGTTGCTTTTTTATCGAGAAATCTGTGTAGGGGCTCAGTTACGGTCGCTTTGTGGGGCAGGAAGATGTAAAAATTAATGAGCCCAAGAAAAGCTTGGAGATCAGTCTTATTTCTGGGTCTTGGGGCATTCTTGATTACTTTTAGTTTGCTATTGGTGGGGTGAATGCCTTGTTTATCGATTAGGTACCCCAGGAACTCTACTTTATCTGTACACAGTTGACATTTATTTTTTTGAACCTTAAGGCCAGAGTCTTTAAATTTCTGGAGAACTAATTTAAGACGCTCTTCTAGCATTTCTCTATTCGGGGCAGCAATTAAAACATCATCAAAGTATGGTACGACCCCTTTGATCCCCTGCAAGAGTCTCTCCATCAAACTTTGAAAAATCCCTGGGGCTACGCTAACTCCGAATTGGAGTTGGTTGCACTTAAAGGCGCCTCGGTGCGTAACGATCGTTTGTGCCTCTGCTATTTTTTTATCTACAGGCAGTTGTTGGTAAGCCTGTGCTAAATCCAATTTAGCGAAGACTTTTCCGCCCCCCCAGGGAATAGAGTAGGTGTTGTACCACCGGCACCGGGTAAGCGTTCTGTTGAAGGGCGTGATTCAGGGTGGCTCGGTAGTCCCCACAAATCCTTAACGATCCACCCAGTTTGATGGGTGTTACGATTGGGGTCTCCCAACGAGCATGGTCTGTTGGTTCTAAAACACCCTGGGCTATTAATTTATCAAGCTGCTCGTCAATCTTTGGTTTAAGGGCAAAAGGTACCCGACGAGGCTTAAGGCGGATGGGGGCTACTTCAGGGTTAAGGTTAAATGATATCGGGGTCCCCTTGTACTCGCCTAGTTTGTCTGCAAAGACATCCTGGAATTCCTGGACGAGGGCCTCCTCCCAGTCGTCGCTTCTGGTTTGGTGAATGCCGGCTACCTCGATGCCGAGTGGGGCGAATCATTGAAGGCCTAACAAGCTGGGCCTATCATGGTCGATGACGGTCAATGGTAAAGATGCAGTACGATTTTTGAATGAGACCTGGACTAGGCTGGATCCAATGACCGGAATTTGGTTTCCCTGATAATCCTTGAGTATAATTCTTTGAATTCTGAGGTCTTGCCTCTGGACAGCAGGGATTAATTGTTTAAGGGTCTTCCAGGAAACCATCGAGAGGGACGATCCTGAGTCGACTTCCATCACGCAGGGCTGGTTTTCGATGGCGACCTTCACTCGGATCTTCTTTGCATCTAATGATGAGGTGTGACCAATTGTAATGGTTTGGTGTGCCTCTTCTCGTTTTGTTGAGTTGGCCAGTGGTTTATTTCTGTTGGAGTGGTTGTTCCATTGGTGGTTCAAATGTTCCCGACTCACAGGACAATTTCCTGTGGTTTGGCGGTAGTTGGTCCCCCTCTGAAATGGGCTGGATCCTTGCTTGCTTCTACAGACCTTTCCGATGTGGCCTCTTTTCCCACAAACATGGCAGAGCGCATCGAGGAATTTGCAGTCAGATCACGGGTGGTTTGTCCCACAACCTGCGCATTGATGCTGCAGCCTCTGATTACGCTGGTGGCGTTGGTCTCGTTCAGACCGGAGCCGGTTGACCTCTTCCTCATCACTTTCTGATGATGATTCGAGGTCCTCATGGTGGGTTGCCNTGTGTGCCTTTCTAGGCTAGGTGAGGTATCGTCGGCGAGTTGGCAGAGCGATGCGTTGGTGCGGCGCATTCGGGCAGCCGACTTCCTGGTTGCTTCTGCTGCAGTAGCATCAGCGATGGTATCTGCAAGGCTAATGTCGCCTTTCGCCATCAGCTTACTTTGCACGTGCGGTGCATCTAGTCCCAGAACTATTCGGTCTCTCAGGGCTTCTTCGAGCTCGGCGAACCCACAGAGGCCTCCCAGGTTCCGGAGATCTGCAATGAAATCTGCAATGCTCTCTCCTTTCCGCTGGTCTCTCTGGTAAAATTCATGTCTTCGGACAAGCGTTGGTACAGTAGGTGCATAGTGGGCCCGTAGGAGGGGCTCGAGGACATCCCAGTCCATGGATTTCACCTCAGCTGGTTTCGCCAGTGCCTTAGCCATCTTAAAAACGGCAGGTCCGCAGTGGGTCAGGAATACCGCTCACTTTTTTCCCGTAGTGGCATCCTTCAAGTTGTTGGTCTCCAGAAACATCTGGAACCGGTCCATGTATGAGTCCCAGTCTTCTTGTGCCAGGTCATATGGAGCAGGTGGTATGGCACTGGCGGACATGGTTTCTGCTGTCGATGTGCCTTCAGCCACGTGCTCTGTTTGGTGCTCTGTAGTGTTCAGTCAGCTCTGACGTCTCCGCATTCCATCCTCGTTGCCAGTGTTAAGTTCTGCGCATGGGCGCAAGGAACAGAGACGAGACAGTGAACAGTGAACTTCAACTCTTTATTAATCATTCTGAACAGAGCAAAAACCTGGGGCAACAGCAGCCCTTTTATAACGCCTGCTGCTGATCTAGTAACCAATGAGAAACGTGGAGTGTTAACCCCTTTAACCAATGAGAGTGGCTCATTAATAGCCAATCAGATTCTCTTGAATGGACCAATCCGATATCGCTATTATCGGCCAATCAGAAGTGCAGGTTTAGAACCCTGCTTATTCTAAAGGTTTGATAAAACTTTATTTAAGCGTTTTATTAGTTCATAACAATAAATATATTTTTTTCAATTTTCACAGTTCTTTTGAACTCTTTCATTTCCTTTTTGTGTGTGTGTGTCTTAAAGTCAGTTTTGATTCCTGGTGATTGCCTGGACAAGTGGCAATATTTTCGAGGTGGTTTGCCTTGCTTTCTTCCTAGTGGTCAGAGAGAGTGATTGGCCTAAAGTCATTCTGCTGATTTCTGTACATAAGGCAGGACTAGAATTTATAGTCTCTTGGTAGTTGTAACTTTATAGCAAACAGACTCTCATGAGCATTATTTATTTGAAAATTCCTTACAAAAGCCTCACTCTTGAGAAGCAGAAAGAGTGATTTGTTTAAATAATGCATGTTCTCAGCAGGGTTGTTCTGAATCATAGTTCAGGCATACACCTAGTTACTATACCAGTTTTGACCTTCCTTCCTTCCTTCCTTCCTTCCTTCCTTCCTTCCTTCCTTCCTTCCTTCCTTCCTTCCTTCCTTTCTTCCTTCCTCCTTCCTTCCTTCCTTCCTTCTTTTTTTTCTTTTTTTCAAATATTCTTAAAAAGCATGCTTATATCAAATGGGTTATGTTCACACTTAGATCAGTTGTTCTTAAACTGGGAGCAATTACCACCAAGTAGCAATTTGGGCTAATCCTGGGGCTAATGGAGCAACTTGTATTTGTTTCCTTCTGGGAAATGGCTTAGGATTTTGATCATGTTGTATACTGTAGTAACCAAATTGCAAGCAAACCGACCAAGAATTAGTTATATACTCTACTTTGATGTCTTGATTTGGTATCATCCAGATCAATGAATGAATTGATAGATTTTGTTCCATTTGCAGTTGTTGCCACACTGTTTCAATTGCATTTAGTAACTTTTACCAATATGGGTCATCTGAATGATTGTTTATCTAACATTCCAAATTCACAGACATTGCTTTTCTTTTATTGCACTGAAAACAACCAAGAGGAGAAAATGGAACAGTAAGCAAAATAGTTATGATTTTAGATTTCTCCTACAACCCCAGTTATGAATTGGGGTTATATTGTCTTCTCAGCATATATAAATAAATACACCAACAAAACAATAGAGTGTAACTCAATAAATCCTTCTCTTACTTGTCTTTCAATATATTCTCAAAGTCTCAGACATTGATGTTTACCATCAATCCAGCTGCAGTCTTATATTTTGAAAGTGAGCTGTGGGAATTTAAACTGGAGATTTTGCTCATGCAGAGCCCTGACTTTGGCTACCATAATATTCCACAAGATCCATTTCCAATCCACCATAATTGATTACATAATATTTCACTAATTTGTTTTGTGCTTCTGGCCTCTTCACAATATCATTTCAGAACTCAATAAATGAAACCACCCTGCTCACTATATAACTGGGAACTTTGCTATTTATTCTAAAAAAAAGAAAAAAGAAAACTTAATGTCTCAGTTATAATTGTCAAATGGAACTGATCAGTTTTTGGAAAACAAAAGCAATCAGAACACCTTCACAGGTTGATTCATGCTTGCTTTCCCATTCTTTGCACATTCATCTCTGGGTTGTAAGGAACTGCAAAGAATAGGGATCAAAAGTGTTCCCCCTATTACAACTTGAAAGGCAAGGGATTCAAGGGAAGCAGAAAAGCAGCATCCTTGTAGATAGAAATAAGCAGATTAAACATTTTAATGTTGATCCACAAAGATGGCCTTGAAGTGACTTCTGGGTTGACCCCTCCTCGCTGACGGACTGTAGATTGTGATTGTCTGCAGCTATGGTCTGTGATCTTTCATTGGAGAGCCCCAATCATTGCGATTAGGGGCTGAAGCTGCCTTGGAGAGGTGGTGCAGTAAGGGGAAGCTGCAAGCCAGGTTGAGGGGAGCCGCATCTCCTCTCCTGGGCTTGGTCTTTTCCCCTCCGAAGACGACTGAAGTGGTGGTCTAAAATGGCCACCCCAAAGAGGAGGACTCAGCTGGACTAAGATTTGTGCAGGAGGGAAGAAAGAGGTGGATAACATCTGAACCAGGACAATTAGGTGACACAACTAAACAAAAGTACCCCGGGATTAAGGTAACATTGAACTTTTAAGAAAAGAAAAGTGAGCAGCGAAAATACAAAGTGATAGGAAAAAAAATAAGAAAATATTTTTGACAGCTAAGCGGGGCTTCGAACTGGGAAAGGAAGAAGCTGGAACTAAAGATTTAACTAAATTGGACTAAAATATTTTGGCAATAAACAGGCATAAAACAAAGCTGGACAAGATTGTCAAATAATAATAACAAAGTTTACAAATTGGAGACTGGATTGTGCTGGAATATTGAGGTTTGTAAAACCCTAAATAAAAAGGTGAAGACTTTGTATAATGGAGAGTGCCACCTTTTGGCAAAAACTTGAGCTCAAACAAAAGGGAAAGCATCCTGTTTCTGAATGAACTTGTGTGGATATAACACTAAAGAAATATTGAAACAAAGTAAGAATCTTAGAAAGAGAAAGCAGAACCAGAATAAAGAAAGAAGCAAGGGAAGACTGACTGTGGGATTGATTGATGTTTTTGGTATAGATCCTGGGCTGGAATAATTGAGAACTTTAGAAAATTAAAAAAGAAGAAAGAAAGAAAGTAAAAGTGGTGGTTTTTTTGTGGACTTTTGTGGACTTCAATGATCATAAAATATGAGAGTGTGTAATGATGATATCTCTTCGGGAATTAAAAATGGAACTTAAAAATATGAGAGAATTACTGCAGGAAAGAGGCGAATCACTTTGCTCTGTGTTAGAAAAAATGGAAATGGCAATTGAAGAACAAGAAGAAAGAACTTCAGAGGAGTCGATTCAAGGAGAAGACATCTTAAAAAGACAATTAATACAAAGAACACTACAAAGATGTGGGGAAAGAAGGAAGGCTAAAAAGTTGAGACTTAAGAAGGTAATCAAAAAGGGGAATACCTGTGACGTCGGGAGAGGCAGAAAGATCCAGCAGAAAAGGGGAAAGGAAGATATCAAGAAAGAGAGGGATATAAACTGGAATGAGAAAAGATATGGGGAAAAGAGAGGGAGGAGAAGCAGTAAGAAACAGGTGCATGAAATACCGAAATAGTAAAATGATGAAAAGAAATAGTTTCTTCAGAGATAATGGTTGATGAATTAAAAAGGGGATTCTGCAGGGTGACAAGGGGTAACAAGAATATATCTGCAATTAAAAATATTTAGAAAATAGGGTAATATAGATAATTAAAGGAGGGATAGATGCTGATAACTCTTATTAAAAATTAAGGGGGGTGGAATATGTTGTGGAATCCAAATGAAAAGATGTAATGATTATTATTGTAACTTCTTAAAAATAATGGTTTATTGGGAATCAGGATGAGGGAATAAAGGTATATTTTAACCACTGAGGTGTCACACTCAAAGCAGTAAAAGTGGGGGGAAACCTATACTTGTTTTTTTTTCTTTAGTGTTAAAACTTGTATTAATCTAGAATCTATAAAAAGAATGTGTGATGGAAAGGGAATATGACAGATTAAAGAACGACTTAAATTAATAAGTTAACATAGACTATTAAAAGGAAGGGGAGACATTGGTAACCCATTATTATTATTATTATTATTATTAGGCAAACATATTGTTTATCTTTATTTTTAAAATAAATATTAAAGGATTATATTTGAAACAATTGAAATGAAACAAAGATGTTTTGATTGAGATTAATGAAAGAGGCTAGGATTAATTTGTTTGTTTCTCTCCTTACTGAAAATTTGGAATGGAAAAGGTAATAATAGAATTAAGTATGCATATATGAATGCATAACTGCTGTCATATTTGTATGTAAAAGTGATGACCCAGAAATATGTTGTCACTAAAAAGAGTTTTTTGTTTTTATGTGAAAAACTGAGTAAAATTTGTTGTTGTTGTTTTTTTAAAAGATGGCCTTCAAGTATTTATCTCCCCTTCAAGTACAACTAGTCCTCATTTACCAACTGCCTCATTAAGTAATCATTTGAAGTTATGGTGGTGCTGAAAAAATATCTTTATAACCAATGCCCAATTTATAACCTTTGTAGCATCCCGAGTTGTGCAATTGCCATTACAGTTAGTACATGTTGTCCTGTGCAGGATCTGTGTTTTTCTCTTTTTTCCCATTTGCAGAGTGAAGAGATCGGAAAGGAAAGAATTACAAGAGAGTAAGCAGCACACAATGGGGAATATGCATCTAAAGCAATGCACTGCTGCTAGTAGCCCTAAGTATCTTCACAAACAGCCTGGTATATTCCCTATTGTGTGCTTGCTTACTCTCTTGTAATCCCTCCCTCCCCAATTAATGTAATCACAAATTAATCCCCTTCTTGCCAATTATTCCAGCATGGAGTTGAGCATTCTAAAGGGCAGGGGAGTGAGTAGAAGGAAAGTACAGTCAAAATTGTGATTTCTCAGTGAACTACTATTTCCCTTAGTGATAGAGTTGTTGTTCCCATTTGTAGCTGATAAACAAGAACTACCCGTAATTTATAGATTAAAACCAGAGCATGAAAGGACAGCCTGCTTGAGCAGATAAAAAACCCCTAGGTGCCTTCCTCCCCCTTCCTGACTGGCCTCTCCCCTATCATCATAATGACTAAGCTGCCAATCAAATAACAGCTAACATTCAAAAGCAGCATTAGACTGGAGGTGGGGGGAAGACAAGATGGCTTCTGGGGAATTCTTCAGCCGTACACCTGGCAAAGAAGAGGTTGAAGAAACAGAACCAAAGTCCTGGAGTTAAAGTAAAGAGGCAAATGAAAGATAGACAGCTCTGATGAGGAGGCACTAGGAAAAGAAGCTGAGAAAACAGGGAAGAGACTGATGTTTATTTCATGAACACTTTTTACTAGTGGCTAATTAACAAGTGTAGTGTGACTTTAAAATATTATTTTATAAAATAATAATATTATTATTCACATCACAGCAAATTGAATCAAAGCACCTGATGAATTGTAGGCAAGCTATTTCAGTTTCAAAATGCATTTCAAATCCGATCTCAAATATTATTGAGAGATTTCTGTAGGAGAGTCAAATGTTTCCCTATTGATTTTTGAACATTGCCATTTCTGATCACAAATATGTGACCATTTATTCCTTAACTTTAAGAAGAAGAATACAGAAAGAAAACAAAAAGGCTGTGCTGGCAGATGATGGAACATCTCATTGGAGGATGAATTTATATTGTGACCTGCTGCTAAAATAAAGGCAAGGCCAGAATTGCTATTTGGGTCTCTGTGATGCCTTATTCCTGTGTTTGTACTGTGCTTCTTCTATGTATTGTGTAGGTGTGAAAATATTCAATAGAAACTAGAGAACCTACGCATGAATAAAACCATTATGGTGTAGTGCTTAAGAAGCCTTGCTGTGAAAAGATGGCAGGGTGGGAGGGCGGTTGGAGAATAGCTCCCTTCCTTCCCATCTCCAAAGCGAACCCTGGATAGTTTTGTAAATACCCCCCCCTTTTTTCCCCCTTATTCTTATTTTTCCCCCCTCCATCTCTTATTTATTGACAAAAGACTCGTTCTCCCAGCATGCCAACAAACCCAAACCCACTGTGGGAAACTTTATATGGGACTTTTCCACTTTGGACGACATTGGCCAGAAAGTGGCGTGGCGATAGATGTTGCCATGTCCATGCAAGAGAAGGATGCAAGAGAAGGTGTCAGCCCTCAACATATCTTCCTCTGTTGTTTCTCTGCTATTTCTCTGGGCTGTCATGACAAAAGTGGGAGGGGGG
>BHEV01011104.1:0-14364 GCA_004319985.1 Emydocephalus ijimae
GCTTCCTAACTAATGATAGCCGTCCATTTACCCGGAGCCAAGCTGCACTAAAGGCCTCCCATAAAGTAACACAATGTTGCCGGCCAATCAAGATAGAAAAAGCCAAAAAACAGACAGAAGATATTAGAAACACCAATCAAGCAGAACACAGCAAACTCCAAGACCAATAAACACAGACCAAGACTCCCAACCAATCAGGATGAAGAAAAAANTACATGTAAGTACCCGCAAAAACTTAAGAAAACACACACACACACACACACACACACACATATATATATATATATATATATATGGATCTTTGATTATTCGGGTTTTCTCCTGCGTAAAATTGGAAGTATTTTGGCGACGTTTCCACGAAATCTCATTCGTCATCGTTAGGCTTGTGTCTTCGGCTTTGTGCTTCTTGGAGTAATGCGAGCTTGCAGCTGTTTTTTCTTTTAACTGCCAGTGGGAGTGAGACTTGACTGGGTGGGGGCTTGGCTGTGTTCTGATTGGCTGGGGGTGTGTTCTGCTCAGGTGGCCCCCACCCAGTCAAGTCGCACTCCCACTGGCAGTTAAAAGAAAAAAACAGCTGCAAGCTCACATTACTCCAAGGAGCACAAAGCCGAAGACACAAGCCTGAAGATGACGAATGAGATTTCGTCCAAACGTCGCTAAATACTTCCAATTTTACGTGGGAGAAAACCCGAATAACCAAAGATCCACATACAAATACCCGTGAAAACCTCAGGAAACAAATTTATATGTGTGTGTGTTGTGTGTGTTTCTAGATTTTCACGGGTACAGGTATGATGTAGGTCTAGGTGTGTTCGGGTCTTTTCCCATGTAAGATTAAGGGTATCTTGGCAACATTTCGGCAAGGTCCCACTCGCCTTCCTCAGGCTGGTGCTTTCGGCTTCGTGCCAGTGCAAGCAGTGTGTGATCGGAGCTGCCAGCTTTCTATAAATACTGGTGGCGGGGGCTGGTGTGCTGCGCTGGTTGGCTGCGCTGCTGCTTCTTGATTGGTTGATGGAGTTGATGTTGATAAAATGGGCTGTGTGATGGCCTTGTGAGTTTTGTTGTGGAGATATCCTGGATCTTGTGCTGTAATCTCCTGGGTCGTTTTTTTGTAGTGATCTTTTTTCCATTAGCCTCTCATGTTTTAATGGGTAATGGGTAATTGGGTAATGGGTTGTGTGATGGGCTTGCAAGTTCTTTTGTTGTGGTATTCTGGGTCCTGCGTTGTAATCTCCTGAGTCGTTTGTGTTTTGATCTCTTTTCCATTAGCCTCCTGTGTTGTCACGGCTTGGGTAATGGGTTGTGTGATGACCTTGTGAGATTTATTGCCGTGGTATACTTGGTCTTGTGCTGTGATATCCTTTGTCATTTGCTGTGTTACAACTTCTTGGGTTCTTGTGGTGTAATTACCTGAGTTTTCTGATGTGATATCCTGAGCGGGTGGCCGTGATATAGCATTCTGGGTTTTAGTCTGGCTTCGAGTTTGGGGTGTGGGTCTGTGTTCTTGGCATGTGTCAGCTTGTTTGGTTTTGGGGTTGGGGTGTGTGACAGCTGGTGAGGCAGCCGTGGTCTGGTTTCTGGATGGTGGTTGTCCTTCGTTTATAGGATGGGCTTGGGCCTGGGTCTGATGAGGGGGATTGGCAGTGGTGTCCCATGTTGTTTCGGGTCTGGTGTTGGTTTTCATGGCTGGGACTCATTTGTTGGTGAGGGCTAGCTTCCAGATGTCTGGTAGGCGGGAGGTGTCATCCCATCTATTCATGTTATGGGGGTGTTTCTCTATCTCGATTACCTCCCAGATTATTCTCTTGCTGGAGTGTTCAGTGTTGGATATTAATTTGGTTCCTTCGAAATTAATTTCATGTTTTGTGGCTTTAAGGTGCTGGAAGAGGGAGGAAGTATTTTCCTCTCGTCTGACTACGTTTTTGTGTTCTACGATACATACATTTATTCTCCTGTTGGTTTGTCCAATGTATGTGGCTGGGCAATTGTTGCATGGTATTTCATAAACTCCTTGGTTTTCTAGCTGGATCTTTTTCTTTGGGGTTTCTTAGGATGTTGGCTATTTTTTGGTCAGTGCCGAAGGCTGTCCTGATATTGTATTTGTGGAGAATTTTGCTGATTTTGTCTGTGGTGCCTTTGATGTAGGGGAGGAGTGCGATACTGTTATCTTGTTCTGTGTCTTGGTTTTTTGGGGGTATCTCTTTTCGGATTAGGTTGGTGATTGTGTTTCTTTGGAATCCGTTGATATTTAATACGTTAGTGAGGGTGTGTAGTTCTGTTCTCAGGTGGTCTTTGTCAGCTAGATGTTTGGTTCTGGAGATGAGGGTCTTGGCTATGGAGTTGATCTGTGCAGGGTGGTGACGGGATTGTGCATTAGGTAGCGGTTGGTGTGTGGTTTTTTTTCCAGTAGATGGTGTGTCCTAGGGAGCCATTGGGTTTTTTGTAAATTAGGACGTCCAGGAAGGGAAGTTGGTTGTTGGTTTCTGTTTCCATGGTGAATTGTATTTTGGGGTGTAGGTTGTTAAGATGTGTGAGGAAGTTGTCTAGTTTTTGTTTCCCATGTGGCCAAATTACGAAAGTATCATCTACATATTTGAGCCAGAGTTTGGGTTTGTGTTTGGATTTGTCTAGAGCATTGGTTTCAAAGTGTTCCATGTATAGGTTAGCGATGATGGGTGAGAGGGGTGATCCCATGGGTGCTTCTTCTATCTGTTTGTATCTTTGTCCATTGTGGATGAAGTATGTGTTGGTTAGGCAGTGGTTGGTCAGATCTAGGATGTGTTTGGGGTGGGGGGTTGTATTTGTTTTGGATTGCTGTCAAGGCTTCTTTGATGGGTGAAGAGGGATATGACATCGAAGCTCACGAGTAGGTTGCTGGGTTGTAGGTTTTGTTTCTTTATTGTTTCTATGAAGTGGAAGGAGTTTTGTACGTGTGAGGTGATGGATTCTGTGTAGGGCTGGAGTTACAACGCAGGACCCAGGATACCACAACAAAAGAACTCGCAAGCCCATCACACAACCCATTACCCAAGCCGTTAAAACACAAGAGGCTAATGGAAAAAAGATCACTACAAAACAAACGACCCAGGAGATTACAGCACAAGATCCAGGATATCTCCACAACAAAACTCACAAGGCCATCACACAGCCCATTATACCAACATCAACTCCATCAACCAATCAGGAAGCAGCAGCGCAGCCAACCAGCCCAGCATACCAGCCCCCACTACCAGTATTTATCGAGAGACGGCAGCTCCGATCACACACTGCTTGCACTGGCAGGAAGCCGAAAGCACCAGCCTAAGGATGGCGAATGGGACATCGCCGAAACGTCACCAAAATACTCTTAATCTTACATGGGAAAACACTTGAACACACCTAGACCTACATATGTGTGTGTGTGTGTGTGCGTTTTCTCTTAGGTTTTTGCGGGTATTTATATGTATGGTATTCAGCTTTGTTTGGGTACTTTCCCACGTCATTATAGTTGTGCTTTTAAAGTTGTAGCGACGTCTTTTAAAGTTGTGCCAAAACATTGCTACAGCTTTAAAAGCACAACTATAGTGACATGGGAAAATACCCGAACAAAGCTGAATACTATACATATATGATTCCTGTTTTTTCTTCTTGGGCTATTGAGCCTTCAATGTTTTGATTTGTGATGCCACATAATTGCAATAGTAAAATAGATAAACCACATTTGCACTCCCTTCAGAATTTCGATGTTCACTGCAAGGATAACTGGCAAAGCAAATAGAGAAGATCCAAATTTTATGTAAGGAATTAGGTCAACAAACATTGATAAGATAGATAGTCCAGGAATGTTGGAGATCAAGATTTCCAAGTTTTCCTTCCCAGCTTCAGGGACTGCTTGTGCGTGGTCAATTAAGGCAACATCATTTTAACACAAAATCCACTTCCATTCATACATTAGGTGAAAGAAATACATCCATGCAATATCAATCTCAATATTCTATGCCCCCTACCCCAAGAAGGAGCTTGTAAAAGAAAAACTTTAATTTTAGTTAGTAAAGTTAAGTAAAGCGGTAAAGGAATAGCCCAGGGAAGCTCTTCGTGTGTATTTTTAAAATGTAATTTTTAAACAGAGACAGAATCCAACTTGTGCAAATGATGCATTTTCTTGATCTAATCGTTAAGAAAAGGAACTGCAAACTGCACAGGATTCTGCTTCAGATAAAGGAATTCTGCAAAATCCCTAACCTTGTTACCCTTCTAACATAACTACAATCAAAGATTTACTCAGAAACTTCCGTGATCTAAATTAGTTTCTTTTGCATGTCGATGACAAGTAACATGGGGACTTAATTAATTTAACAAATGTGGATGATGCCTTACAGTAATTGGGGAGTCAATTTTAAGCAACGTAACTCATAGTGTAAGTACAAATGTGTTCACTTTCGCTACAGTGAATTTCGCTACTGATTAGCAAGGGGAAAGGAATGGTGGGATATCAAACTTTCCATTTTACAAGTGGGAACCTACTGAACAAAGATTTCTCTTCCTCCCTCCCCCACTCTCTCTCTCACACACACACACAGACACACACACACACGTTGGCTCCCTCACTACATCTCTATTTGAAAATAGGAGGTGAAGAATCAGCAGTCTCTTCCAGTGAGCTCAGCAGTCGGGGGCTTCCACCATTGCTCCCTCTGACCCTTCCATCCATTCCATTTGCAGCCAGTCTTAATTGCCCCCCAAGGAGATGCTGCAGCCAAGGCCAGAGATAGCTGTGGCTTTGCTGCCACTCTACTCATCATGCCGGGCATTTCTCAGCAAAACAATCAATGGCACTCAGTAAACCCACATTCAATCATCAGCACTCTTATATAACATATACTGCATTCGCTGCTTAGCTTTGAAACAACTGGGCAGAGAGAGAGGGAGAGGGAGAGAAGAGAGAGACGCACTGAAAAAGCAGCACCGAATGCTTTGCTTTGGTCCTTACGAACTTTCAGGGAAACTTTCCTATATTTTGATGTGAAAGGAACAAAAAACATTCCCTCGGAATGAACACACACATTACACACACAAAGACACACGCAGACACACACACACACCACTTGCTGTGCTACTGCACTCCATTATTTCTGCTGTCTTTAATACACCATTCCTCTCATCCTATAGGGCTACCTTCGACATTGGCAGATCTCCTACATTCTCCCCCAACCCATCTCCACCTCCCCAACCCCCTCTGTTAGGAATATGAGTCACCTAACAGCTATTTGGGTTAGAAATATATAAACCAGTATAGGCATTTTAATACTTTCTCTTTAAGCGAATGTAAGAGCATGCAATTGGGTGTGGTTTCTCAAATGGCCAAAAGATGGAGCCAGAAACCTGGGTTGTTTAGTCTTAGTCTGAGTGTCAGAAGAGAGTGTATCTCTGTTTCCTTCTGTTGGAAAGTATTGCCGTTCCTCCATTTTTCCTAATTGATTGATATTCATGGATTTAATGTAAGTTTGATACTGAACTGTTTTTGACACTGGACTTTGTTACTGAATTGTCCCTGGATTGAAAACTGACTGATTTAACTTGTGAATGACTTTGGATTGCTTGTTTGGACTTTGCTTAATGTTTCTGGAAGTAAAAACCTACATTTACTGTACAGTGTATCTGTGTGCTCTGTGCGTATTATTCCAACACTACTCTCTATACGTCTCCCTGTATGCGCTCATTCTCCTAACGGGGAATTACCTCAACAACCTCCCCAGCCTCCAGCCCCTCTTCTGTCTCTCCCTACACTGGGTGCTGCATGTTTCTCTACACCTGCAACGAACAGAGCTTTTTGAAAGATCACCCGGAAAAGTACAGGCCTTAATTGTGAAATGAGGCTGGAGATGCTGCTGTATCTCAGGATAATCCCTGGAAAATAGAACATCAACAAGGGAAAGATACATTCAGTGATCCAAAGCCAGGTCTGACCACACATCACTGCCCCTCAAGATGTTTAGAACTGAAACCTTTTTAATATGTGTTTTGTTTTAAAACATACCCAACACTTTTTCACACGCACCTACTTACTTGGGTAAGCAGTATATTTTTGGTTTCCTACGCCCCTGCTAAGGAAAAGTTCCCTTCTTTCATCAAATGGCAGCATTTCTCTCTCTCTCCCTCTCTCTCTGTCTTTCTCTCTCTCTCCCTCCCTCCCTCCCCCCCTCTCTCTTTCTTATACACACAAACACATATACACACACACATACAGAAACACACAATCCCGATTTTTTACTTCAAGTTTTCCACGAGGTGGGTTTTGGAACCATTTGCCTTGTGTGTAAATCCCCCATAATTTTGCCCTATATTTTTCTTCTGATAAAGGATCCTTGGAGATCAGAAGTACAGCTCCTGGACTTGAGATGAAATGAAGCAAATCGACACAGAATATGCTAAATTTAATTCACAACAACAGCCATGCACAGTCCAAGGAGCCTGACTCTTCCCTTTCCTTCCTCCAGGCCAGGGCCTGTGATATGTTGGGCCTACAACTCTACCTCGAAGAATTCTGTACATCAGTTTCATGGTACCCTTTTCCCCACTACCATCTGAGGAAAGAGATAAGATAAATGCCAGGAAGAAAAACAACTGAGGCCTTTAGAAAGAAAAAAAAAACAGTGATTCCAAACAGAAGACAATAGCCTGAAAACATTCAGCTGTGGGCATTATTGAGAACAACCACTCAGCCATGCTCAAGGCAGCACAAAGCGGATTTGGCTGAGAAATCAAGCAGGGGAACTAAAGTGCAAGCAATGCCCAGGCCAATTCCGGCTGCCAGCTTTAGCAAGAAGGACCAAATTCTGTTGGCGCATGGATGGTCTGGTACGCTGTATCCTGGAAGGCATTCAATAGTCCAACAGGAGGGAAGGAATAAGGAGAGGAGTGTAACTCTCCATGAAATAAAGATTTCTCAAAAGAAACGGATATTAAATTATTTGAGGGGAAAGGTAACAGGATGGATTGGTTTTAACCTAAATTGTCCATAAGTGCATTTGATAAATTATTTTGGCTCTCCACTGTGTAGGAAGATTTGCTGTACAGTAATTCCCTTGTCCTGTACCCCAACATGGCTCACAAAATTGGACCACAGATTTGCAAAGTATATTCTATACTATATTCTGTCCCTACCTTCACCCTACCCCCACTTAGTCACCATCACTGACTATTGTACCATAATCTTTTGCCTGACTGCAACTGTGGCTCCCAGATCCCATTATTACCAAACTGTTCAGTGACTTCTTACTCAGTTTACCAGGGATACATAATTCTTACTGCTTGCCTTACCACCAGCCACACCACTCTCTCTGGTTCGGAGAAAGCATATAATTAAAACCACATGGTTGGACACCCTCTCTGCCCTATGTTCAAGTTCACAGGGTTACTTTCCTTGGCTCCAATCTCTGTTTTGTAACAGTACTTGCATGGATCGTCCCTGAAATGTCGTCACTGAAAACTGTCATCCCTTAAAATACTGTGTTGCAAATCCCTTCTTATTTATTAGTCATTTCTAAAGCAATATGACTCATGTTCATATCCATCCAGTTCATGATTTTCCCCCATTTTACAAATGCAAGCATAATGCTGGCTGTTGCCCACCTTGTCCGATGAATACATGACAATACACAACTTGTGAATATAAGTAGACAAGGCTGCAACTCACTAAGCAAACTGGAAGCCTCGTTTTAATGTCTCAAGGAGACCATGCCATGGTTCGTTGTACTCAAAAAGAAATAACTACGTCACATCCAGCAGAGCCCCACAAAGGGATTAACCCATGGCTCACATGCCAATCCTGATGTTTCCCATCCCAGTTTTAAGTCAGAAACTTACTTAGGAAACATCAGGATTTCTGGCCCAGTTCCAGGTCTCTGCCACACAAACTGCTATGCAGCTTGAAACCCAACACTAGATCCGAGAGAGAGAAATGGATAAAGAGTGGTGTACTGCAAAGAGAAACTGGAAAAGCATGGAGATTTAGACAGACAGCAGATTTAGAACGAGGCAAGGAAGCCTAAGGGAGGAAGAGGCAAAATAAAGAGGGATGTGAGCAGTGATTAGAGGCGATGTGTGCTTTTTCTACAATAGTGTGTGTGACCCTTTCTCTTTCCACTCCCGAGCTGTGATTTCCTTCCTTGTTTAGCAAAATGGGGATAAAACTCTGATTAAGCCGCTGACATCTATGTCAACGCTAGGCCTATAGACAGGAGGGAGGCAAAGTGAATAGCCACTGTAATCAAGAAGTCAGGTAGGATTAGCAGACAATCCCTAGGATTCAGTGGCAGAGATCACAGATCAGAATGGCTTCCCTCCCTGGGCCATTCTTGGATGAGGCTTAGGTATCCAGGAAAGGGGAAGTGGTGGCAACCAGATCTGCAGGGATGGGGGTGAGAGAGAAACACAACATGTTATTTTGACAGTGGGATACAGTGTCAAAGAGTTGGGGGACAATAGGGAGGGAAGAAATGTCCACATGACTGGGACTGATTATCCTGAGAGGAATCTGGCCCTAGGCGAAGCACACAGCTGGTTAAAGAGATTGTAGAAGAGAACCTGAAGCGTGTGGATTTGTTTGCAAGGTCAAAACAGGCTTTTGCAGAACCGGGTAAGGAATTTGCAAACGGAGAAATAGATGAGAAAAGTATGACATCAAAAGAACATCCGCTTGGGATGCTGGAGGTATTCCTGCTCATGACCTTTTTGCTTTTTTTGCTGTTGTGGCCTGAGTTCTTCTTTGGGTGATCTGACTCCAGACCCTGACAGCTTTAGATATTTTGCTCCCGCAGCCACCCATCAAATGCCGAGCAACACAAAAACAGTACTTTTAGTGGTGGAAGAGCTGACCAAGATAGTGTGTCCTCATTTTCATTTCCATCCTCTGTTATTTTGAGACTTCCTCTCCTTTACAATCTCTGTTTATCCCCCTAGGCAACAGAGATCAGAAGGCTCTCAATTATGTCTCCTGGAATGCAGGGAGATATGAGAAAAGAACAAGCTTTCTCTATGTACCTCCATCCAAGGCTGTGCATTTTTCTACCCCCCTCCTCACCCCAAACCAGGCAACGTCAAACCAGGCATAGTCGAGGCATGCAGTCAGCTTATTCAAAAGCTGGACCAGCCCCATAATTCAAATCTGTGGGGACATTCTTGTGACCAAGTGCTCCCCAAGAGGAGTGCTGTTCCTATACTGTAAACACAGCATTTTTATTTATTTTTTTGGCTATAAATTGAGTAACTCAGAATCACCACCGGCATCTAAGTCAACTCCCACTAGAATTCAACTTTTATCCCTAACAGGCGCTACATGGAGAGAAGACCTTTCTTCAACGCCATGAATGGAAAGTGCCCAAGAGGGTATATAGTGGGTCAAAAATGAGAAGGGGGGAAATGACCCATGATCGGTACCCGTTGAACCTGCATTCAACTTGAACCCTTGTTTTGCCCCTTCTAACTAACTCAAAATAATTCTACTGAAGCATGTAAAGAGAATTATAAGACAGTATCCCAATCAACATCAATGCCAATTCCAAATAAGGGGCAGCTTCATAATCTGACCCATCTCCAATCCCCCCACCACTAAACGGACAGAAAGTCTTTGAAGGTGGGGAAAGAGAAAAGGCTGCGTATGGGAGCAATCTCCCTCTCCACGCACAAAGATCTAGGTCAACACTGATGCTTCAAACGTCACTTTATCAAACAGTTTATCAGAATAAGGGATCCATCCAGTCAATCAGTCAGCTGCTCGCTCTTTCTTTCTCTCCCTCTCCCCCTTCCTCTCTCCCCTTCCACATCGCCTGCCTGGCAACTAGCTCTCCTCTCCCACCCAACAACCCTTGAGTAAAGGGGGTGGGTGGGACGGACGACTTATTCCATAGCCAGGCAATGCTGAAACAGGGTTCCCAAGTTGACATGGAGTCTGGAGATGCTGTTTTCAGGGGTGCACAAAGAACAAGGATGATCCATGCCTCGGGAGTTTTGATTATGGTCCCCCAGTTGTCCCCGGCGCAGCCTTCTCTTCTGCTGGGATGTCCCCCTCACTGCATTGTAAAAGCTCTACTCTCACCCCTCATGGTGCATCTCATTTCTCCCCACCTCTTCTTTCCCTGGGTGCTGCTGTTCAGAACAGTTCAATAACTTCCACCTTGTGACGCAGACCTGAGCCCTGTTTAAAGAGGGGAGTGGGGGAAGTATAAAGGCAATGCCATCGGGTTGTGGGTTTCTTTGGAATTCCGATGCCGTAAAACTGCGAAGACCTGCGAGGGGGAAATACAAGCAGGGATCTTAAGAAAGTGTCCTTCACTTACCACCTTTTGGGGGGGGAACGGGGGGGGCAGGCACAACCGGGCTTACGACAGCCATCACTTCTCATCTGAAAAAGAGGCTGTCCTGGTTAAGGGGGGCTGGGGGGGGACAGGGGAGATTATACCTCCGTGGCTTTGAGGAAAGGGCAAGCTAGAGAATCCACACTGGGATTATAAGGAACGGCACGACAGGGACAACAAAAAACAAAAACAAGTGAAGCGAGAAGAAGGAATTAAGCTACCTGAAAGAGGACGAGGGGAAGAGCGAGGAGACTCAGGAAAAACTGAACGACCGACGCCGAGGTGCAAAGATGCGGATGGGGGGAAGTCAGAAGCCCGGAGAAGCCGCCACTCACCTAGGATCATCCCTGTTCAGCTTTCGCTGCGGAGCAGCACCTTGCGTCTGGTCTGGCCGCGGCGCAGCAGGGATGGCAGCTGCCTCGGCAGAGGATCAGCAGCTGCTGCTGCCTCCGCCGCCGCCTCTTCCTCCGCCTCTCCCGTGTTCGCTGCAGCAGCGGTGGCGGCGGCGGCGGCGGTGCTAGGAACGGCCCAGGCTGCACAGCAGCAGCAACGATGCAGGGCCCCCCGGAACAGCAGGGCTCGCGACGGAGAGAGCCGGAGTAAAAGGAGGCATCGCCAAAAAAAATGTCAGCGCAGCGAAGCCCAAAGCTTTCGCTCTGCCACCCCCCGGGCAAGGCGGCTCGCGCACACCCTCCCTGTTTCGCGATTGGTCGCGGCGCCAATTCGGCCGCCCAATGAGAGCGACCAAAGACAACTCGGTTCCAAAAAAGAAAAGAAAAGAACGAAAAGAAAAGAAACTGAAGGGAGGGGGGGAACACCTCAAACGGGAGGGAGGCTTTAAAAAAAAAAAACACCTTACCCACCCGCCCCCCCCTTCCCCGCACGTCCGAAATGTTGCTGGCGAACGCTCTCCGCAGTGGGCAAGCCAAAGCAGGTAAAACGCATCTTCAGCGCGTCGAGAACGTCGCCGCTCGCGCTGAGGCGCGCGTTATCGAGAGCGCGCAAAACGCCCGCCGGCTGAAAGATCGAATCTGGGCCGGGTTCCAAATCCCTTACTTGGTGGGGTGGCACCAAAAATAATATATATATATAAAAAAAGGTGGTGGGGGGGGGAGGGAACGGCGCGTGGAATGCTACAAAACGTGTAATCGCAAGACCTGCTTCGGTCTTCCCGATTAAGTTTGTGGTAGCAGTTCAGACTTTTCACCGAGAAATAGAATAACTTTATTGTCACTTGGAAATTGTACACTAATAGGCGTACATTAAAATGAAATTTCGTTGCGTATCGGCTCTCAAAAGGATCACCACCTCTGATATAACACTGCATAAGTATGACAGAATAAACAAATAAATACAAAATTATGCACTATGTATAAAATTATGTGTAATGCAAAAGTATGTATGTACCAAAGACAAAGAGGGCTGTCGGTTGGATTCGTTGTCTTCACTGAGTGAATCCCATAACTGAGATACGGGTTGAGGAAGCCTCAGTTGCCTCATGCTAGAAGACCCCTCTAAATCAAAGCCAAAAACACATATCAAAAGTGACCATTGAGTCGAGCTGAACTGCTGACTTCAGAAAATAGGCTCCGACAGCTTTTCTTCAAACCGTTTGGTCACCTGATTTGCCTATGCCATCTTCTGGCTAGCAAGTTATCCGATTAGTATGCAACCTTATAATCTCTCATCCAAATCCTGAGCCTACTCAGCTTTTTGGCATCAACTGTGATCAGTCAAGTATTGCTACTTTGCTATGACATCACTGACTCTTTTTTATAAAATACAAAAAGATTTATTTATTTAGCCTATGGCAAATACATGGACTTATAGTGGTTCAAATGTTAATGTCTAGTCTACCCAGCCATTCAAGGACACGGTGATCTATGTTGGGGAAAAAAAATAGACATTGGGTGTAAGCTCTTGATGGACATTTGGACACAATGGGATGGATATTTTGTCGAGGAGCACCACAGCCACATTGAGGGGTAGAGACAAGACCCCACTTAAGCAATGAGTCCTGGCAGACACCATGTTGGGTCCAGATCCTGTTCAGCGTTGACCAATACTGGCGAGGAAGGTCAAAACCTGGCACCTTTTGTGTAGGGTCATCTATGTAACTGCCTATATCTGGGCATTAGTACAAAAGATAAGTGGGTTAGTACAAAAGATAAGTGGGTTCCAGACAAAACATCATAATGTAGTGACCCAGGCCACCATGTTAACACTATGGTATGTTATGTTTGACATGTTGCATGAACACAGCAGTGTAGCAATTTAATTTTTTTAATTGTATGTATTTTGCAAAAAAAAAATTCTATGAATGGATTTACTTTCTCATTTATAGGGTGTTCTTTTGCTAGCAAATGTATAATGCCATAAATGTAGGGCTTTGGGGTAAAATCCGAGATCCCTCATGCTCTGAAGTACCTCAAATAGAGCATAAGTAACAACTGCTTGAAATGGTTTGATGATTCACAAACTTTATTATTTAGAGACAGCCTCACATAAATAATTACATTTGAAAACTAACATTGTATATCCACAGTTTTCTTTCAGAACATTACATGTTGAAGCTACTAGCTATTTGTTATGCATGGTTTTGACAATATATTACATGAATCCAGTCACTGTATTTGCAAACTTTGATTTTTATACTGTATTTGTAAAATTTGTAAATTGGAACATATAAAGTCAGTAAGTACAGTGGGGCTTAAAAGTTTGTAAAATTTGAATTTTTGATATTTTTGCATAAATATAACCTAAAAGATTATTTGTTCTCTGCACAAATCCTAGAACTAGATAAAGAAAACTAGATAAAGAAAATTAAACAAATGAGTCAAAAGCATTACACTTGCTCATTTATTCATTGAGGAAAATTATTCAAAGCTAAATATTTATGTATGGTAAATGTTTGTGAATCTTTGCTTTCAACATCTATATCCCCACCTTGCAGCAGCAATAACTGCAATTATAGGTAGTCCACAACTTATGACCATTCTTTTAATCATTGTACAAAGTTGTCCCAAAGGTGCTTTTTCAAAAGGCTACTAGACTACCTGGTTTTTCTTTGAAGACATTTTACTTCTCATCCAAGAAGCTTCTTCAACTCAGACTGGATGGTGGGGAATGGAAGGATTTATACTCCTTGCAGACAGTTGGTCATTTGCATCATTTTAGAGAGTTGTTGAGGCCACTTGGAGGTGTGTCTGTGTCCTCAGGATCACCTGAGTTGTGCAAATGGGTGTGGAGCCTTCTTGGAATTGCTGAAAGGACTGTGTTGTAGACTGGAGATAGATGATGTTGTATTATCTCTCCCTCTGTTGAGAGAGGGCTGTTCAGTTTTGACACAGCTGGCCCCTTTGACCCCTCTTTCAAACCAACGGTCCTCTCTGTCCAAATTGTGGACATTGATGTCTTCAAAAGAGTGGCCTTTGTCTTTTAAATGCAGATTGACTGTTGAATCTTGTCCTGATGGGTTTGCTCTCCTATGTTGTGACATGTGTTTAATGAAACTGATCCTCGAACTTACAAGCATCCTAACATCCCTGTGGTCACACGATCACAATTTGGGTGTTTGGTGACTAGCATGCATTTACAATGGTTGCAAAATCCCAGGATCGTATCATTGCCATTTGTGACCTTCCCAGGAACTTTCAACAGGCAAAGTCAATGGGGGAAGCTGGATTTGCTTAACAATCGTTTGCTTAATAACCACAGCAAAAAAAAAAAAAAGTTGTAAAAATCAGGGGCAACTCACTTAATGACTTCATTGGTTCAATACTAATCGTAAGTCATGGACTACCTGTAAAACATTTCCAATAACTGCTGATTGTCAGTCTGCGCTCCTTTTAAATCCCAAGAAAGTAATACTCAGACTCAGTGGTGTAGAGCAAAGTTATCCTTTTACTGGGAAATAAAGTGGTAGCTACAAATCAATTCCGAAACNTTGAATGACTTGACATATTTTGATAGAAGTTCGCAGTTGCGCAAAAAAAAGGACAGAAGATAGCCAGGAAACGGAAAGCCAAAG
>BHEV01011106.1:9405-43172 GCA_004319985.1 Emydocephalus ijimae
TGACCGATAGTGATAGTTTGGTAAGCCTCTTCTCGCTTCGTGGGGCGATTTAAGGTTTGATTTCTGTAGGAGTGGTTTACTGGTTCTCGCCTTACAGGACGGTTTCCTGTCGATTGGCGATAGTTAGCCCCCTTCGAGGCCTGGCTGGGTCCCTGTAAGCTTCGGCAGACCCGTCCGATATGGCCTCTCTTCCCGCACTCATGGCAGAGCGCATCGCGGAATTTGCATTCGGACCTGGAATGGTTGGCTCCACGGCCAGCACAGAGGTGTAGGGACTTCGGGTAGTGGTCCCGATCGGACCGCAGTCGATGGACCTCTTCTTCGTCGCTGTCTGACGACAAAGAGAGGTCCTNGCATCGGCAAGGCCGATGTCGCCCTTCGCCATCAGCTTGCTTTGCACGCTTGGTGCATCTAATCCCAGGACTATTCTATCTCTCAACGCCTCTTCCAGGTCGACGAACCCGCAGAGGCCTCCCAGGTTTCGGAGGTCTGCGATGAAGTCGGCGACGCTTTCTCCTTTTCGCTGGTTTCTTTGGTAGAACTCGTGCCGTCTTACGAGCTTGGGCACGGTCGGTGCGTAATGAGCTCTTAGTAGGGGTTCGAGGACGTCCCAGTCCATAGCCTTCACTTCAGCTGGTTTGGCTAGTGCTTTAGCCATCTTGAATACGGTTGGCCTGCAATGCGTTTGGAATACCGCCCGTTTCTTCCCGGTTGAGGCATCCTTTAAATTGTTAGTTTCCAAAAACATTTGGAAACGATCCATGCAGGATTCCCAGTCCTCTTGCGCTGGGTCAAACGGAGCGGGTGGTACGGCGCCGCTGGACATGGTTCCGTCGTTGTGCGTTGTCAGTCACGTGCTCGGCTTCTTCTTTGTTCAGTCAGCTCTGACGTCTCCACATCCCACCCTCGTCGCCAGTGTTAAGTTTGAAGCATGGGCGAGAAAGAATGGAGACGAGCCGGTGAAACGGTGAACTTCAACTCTTTATTTACATGGTGTGACAGCTCCAACTGGACGGCTGCTATAGCCTTCCTTATATAGGCAACCCAATAACTATTTTAACCAATAACAATCCAGGAGCGCTAGCTCCATTAACCAATACGAATGCCCTGTTAATGGCCAATCAGATTCCCCTGAACGGACCAATCCGATCCTGCCATTAACAGCCAATCAGAAGTGCAGGGCCAGAACCCTGCACTTGACTCCAAGATCAAGATAACTTTATTTAATCTTTATGCATTCACAACAGGTGGGGTGTGTCTTTTCCTTGGTAGTCCCTTGATTACAATATTGTTTTCTGCTTGTTTGTCTGGTGTTAACCCCTGCTTACCTGGGTGTTGGCTGCTGGAAGGGATGTGTTCTGATCTTTTTTTTTCCTTTTTAGCTTTTTGTGGCCTTTTGATTAGTGTGTAAATATGGTTATCTTATGTGTGTCAATTGATGGCTTTGTCTGAATGCCAAGCCTCCAGGAATTCCCTACTGTTTTTAGATTTAGTTTGGTCTAGGATGCTCATTGTTTTCCGGTTAAAGTTTCCCAATTCTCAGTAGCACTGATGATGTTACCTAGTTGGGAAATGAATCATCTGCAAGCAAACACCCAAGCTCAGAAAGCACCAAGGACTCCACAGTTCATTTCTGAGCTACGAATATTATCATCTTCTGTCCTGAGCATCTTTTGTCCTGGGCTTTGTGTCCATGGGATTCCACCTAGTACTTTTCTGACTTGGTTGAAATGGATTCTCCTTTGCTTTCAATTTCTCTTTCTGTATATCTTGAACCGCAAGCTGACTTTTTTTTTTTCCAAATTCCCTTTGCTTTTATATCTTCAACCATCTTCCTTATTGGTTAAGGAAGAACTGTTCAATGGAACTCATCCCCTTTCTCTTCTGCACCTTCTTGTAATGAAACAATCAGAAAGGCCACTGAGAATATTGCAGGATATTCCAATCTTAATTGTTACAAACTGATTCAGTTAACCCTTGACTTACGACCAGAATTGGGACCAGAATTTCCATTGCTAAGCAAGACAGTTGTTCAGTAAGTCACATCTGATTTTATGACTTTTTTGTCACAGTTGTTAAGCAAATTGCTGCAGTTAAGTGATTTACATGGTTGTTCAGTGAATCTGGCTTCCCCCATTGATTTTGCTTGCCAGAAGCTGTTTGGGAAGGTAGCAAATGGCAATCACATGACTACAGGATGCTGCAACTGTCATAAATACAGATCAGTTACAAACACCTGAATTTTGATGATATGACCATGGGGATACTGCTATGGTTGTAAATGTGAAGACTGGTCATAAGTCACTTTTTTCAGTGCCATTGTAACTTTGAATGGTTGCTAAACAAATGGTTGTAAGTCAGGGACTACTTATATCCAGGTAGTGAATTATTGTTATTCTCCTCTGAAAGTTCTGGTACAGGACCCCATTTTCCTTATTTAATTTGTAGTTTACTAGACAGCCTCACAATAATACTCCTTTTCTTGTATTCTTACAAATTTGTTCTTGACTGAATTCTCCTCAAATTTCTGTATGTGGGTGCATTTCTTTCACATATAATGCCATTCTCTGTTACTGTGATGACCCAGAGTATCTCAGAAATATAATAAAACCCAAAACATAACTAAAAATTCTTTAATGCCTTCAACTTAGCTTCACTGTTTAATTGTTCACAGTAGAGGAGTAAACTATTTTCAAAATAACATTTCAAAGGAAAGAAACACAGTTCAAATTCAAAAAGCCGATAACGAAGCAAAAACCAAAAACAAACCGCATTGAAAAAAGTTAAATGACAGACCAGGATAGATAATTGCCAACTTCAGGAAGATAACCAGGCACAGTTCATTGGAAGAACGCCAACCAAGATAAACCTTCTTTAGGAATAAAACACTAATTTGTCTCCAGCATCTGTTAGCACACAGGTCCAAACTCTTATGCAAATCTCCCACCTGCAACCCATGAAGAGGATCATGGCCCTCTCCTCCCAAGTAGACCACATTTTACGCTGATCCTCTCCTCCCTGCGTGCCCTAGGATGGATAAGGGATGGGCCTGAGTCCTCCTCTGACTGCTCAGCCAGCCTCTGCCCTTCCCCAGCCTCCTCCACCACCTCTGGAGCCACACTTCCACTCCCTGTTGGCTGTTCCTCCTCTTTCTCAGAGTCAAGTCTCCACCAGGGGCATGACAGTTACCTTTTGTCTGGTGTATTCCTTTTGAATACGTTTTGTCTTACCTTGCAGTCCATTCATGAATTTCATTTTACAAAGTGTCAATAATATCTTTCAAATTGTATTTGCTTTTTTGTATTCTTCTTTGACACCATATTTTGTGCATTTCTACCGTATAGATCCGTGATGGCGAACCCTTTGGCACGTGTGCCACAGGTGGCACGCGGAGCCATTTGTGCAGGCACATGAGCCCCAGCCAAACTTATCTGCACTGTGTATGTGTATACCTCCCACCTGATTTTTGGCCTGTTTGAGGCCTTTCTCAGCCAAGCCTCTGCAGCCTCGGGAGGCCAAAAAAACGGGCCTTCCAGAAATATCGGAATTGATGAAACAATCCCGTTTTTTGGCCTCCAAAGCTGCAGAGGCTTCCCTCGAGCCTCAGAGAGGCCGAAAAAAGCCTCAAACGGGCCAAAAATCAGCTGGGAGTCACGTGCAGTGTAAGTAAAGCGGCAGGGGGGTTTGTGTGCCAATGCGTGGGGGAGTGCATTGCATTGTGGGTGCTGGCACGCACACGCTTTCAGCACGCCACACCAAAAAGGTTCGCCATCACTGGTATAAATCCATTGGAATCCTCATGTCGTATGTTTTGACCTATCCTTTCCTATCCTTTTATGCTTTGGGCGCTTCTACATGCTGCATATCTCTCCTAGTCCTATTATCAATATTTGGCATGGCACTGTTTTCTGGATTCTGATAACTATTCTCATTTCAGAGCCACACATTTAGTTGAACTGTAATTAAATGAATATGGCTTAGTACTATGCCATTGATTATCCATTTGATCAGTATTTTATAATCTGATGTTTAATTAAGGCTTTGCTTTCTCACAAAGGATTCTCATCCACATCTACGGGATCACAAAGTGGAACAGAATCTGGAAAACGTATTGGTTCATTTGGAAGAAGAACAGCAGAGGTGAATTAAACCTAATTGTCAAAGTGTGTTGAGTAACAGTACAATTACAATAAAGGGAGTCATTGCTTTGATTAGTGACTGTTTGCAATTAGAACAGTGATGAAAAAGTCATTTTATATTCATTCCTTGCATTTATGACCTTCACAGGTCCATAAAACAAAGGAAACCTGAACATCATAAACACAAATGTGCTTTCAGCTAGCAACTGATTCACTTAATGATCAAGTTGTCAGCCCCGCTTTTGGTTGCTAAATAAGAAATATTTGTACTGATGCTAGCTCGTCTTGTCAGAATCATGCTTATTTGTTTAAACTATCACTTTTATATATCAGATGTGAGAATTTGGGTAGAGTTAATATCTTGCTTCGGAAACACTTGGACAAAGCTAATGAAGTGAATGGGGCACTCCAGGAAGATATCAATAAATTGACAGATGATTGGACAAGAGCCAAAATTGAATTAGAGCACAAAGAGAGTGGCTGGCACAAAGAACGGGAGGTAAGAATGCATTTGTAGTAAGATTACAGAAAATGATACTTGATGATAAAGATTAAGTTGGTAAATATTAAGTAATCAGACTAAGGGTATAAACAAATGTATATGATTCTAGCAGTCAAAGATTGCTAGATCTTTGGGAAATGGGAACCAAATGCTTTCCTTTCTTAATGGACCAGTTAATTTTGAAAGTTGATTTATATTACAGAAAAAGCATAGCAAGGATAAAGTTTAAGGATATGAGCCTTAAAAAGTTTTTTTTCCTTTGAAAAAATATATTCCAAATTACTGTGGTGGGGTGAAACAGAGACTATGTTGTCAATTGTAATTTTCTTGTTCTTTGTAGCTCTTTGAACACTATAGGCAATCTGAACATGATCGTATCCTTGGCATTTGGCGGCAAGTGGTGACGTTACGTCGGCATTTTTTGGAAATGAAGACAGCAACCGACAGGTGAAGAGAAATGGATTCTTCTATCAGTTAAAATTGTATACAATTAAATTGTCTGTGGAAATGTCCTTTTTCTATATATCAACGAAAGTATAATGATATATTTCTTTCACTGCTGAATCGGAAGGAAGATTCTTACCTATTCCATCTTTCCTCTGAAGACTTTTGGTTTACTACTGGTTGAGTTCCACTATCTATAGATTGGTAGAATGTGGTATTATTTATTTTTACTCCAGGGATCTGTCTGAATTAAAAGCTGACCAAGTGAGGCTTTATGGCTCTATATTGATCAATTGTTTCCATGTGAGCTCGGATGCCCAGTTTTGGGAGACCAAGCATTTGGAAGATTCAGTCCTAAGATGCCAGCTGCCGGAACGGCGACAACTCAGTATAAAATTAGAGAAAATAGATATGGAGAAAGAAAAATGCCAGCAAGCAAAAGCAATTGTGGCATTACATGTCAAAGAAGATTTTTCAAAGGAAGATCTTCAGAGCAGGTAAGTTCCATTTAAAAGATCCACTAATTGTCTTCACTTGTTGTAGTTCTTTATTCAAATTATACTGGCTGTTAGTGCCAAGACTTTATCAAGGAAGATATTTTTGTTACAAATCATAGTAAGAATAAATTATACCAAATAAGAATTTAATTAGTAGGGAAAACTGGAAAGATACAGCTAATAGAATGTGGGTTTGCTTAGGGTTATCCTGTTCTTTGTAGTTTGGATTATTTTGTTTTCATTATTTTGAACAAAGTGAAACCCAGTGCACAATAAGTGCTGGATTATGTTGTACAAGGCAAATCTGCCTAATTTGAATGATCAGGAAATGCTTTCATAGTGATGTAAGCCAGAACTAAGCTTACGTAAGGTGAAATACAATACATTTCTTCATAAATTCTGAATACTGTGATGCATTTACTATTGGCCCAAATAAGTAATCATTATTCATTCTGTCTTGGTAAAAATGCAGATCTTCTGATAATTCTCATATATGAACAATAGTATTTGGGGGTAAAGAAGGAAAAATGCATGGCTTTATATATATAGGCTATATTTTAAAGTAATATAATTTTGGAGATTGGGGATGTTTTCTCTATTAAAAGTGTGTATGTAAATAAAATATTGGGCCGCTATATCACAATTAGTGATATATTGAAGAGGGAGCTTGGTTTCCAGATGGTTGCATTTAGTTCCTTTAGGAATATTCCGTCCACATAAAGGTTCTGTTTTAGCACACTGAGAAAATGGATACAGGAATCCCTTTGGTTTTAGAAAGTTTACCAACTGCAAATAGTAACAAAGATTGTATTGCTCCTTCAAGAGATTAATGTAAATTATATAATTAGATTTCCCGCCCTGATTTTAAAAATGGGGTCTTTGCTGAGAAGTTAGGATTCCTAAATGCATAAAAGTATGCACAGGGTTCTCATCTCATTCTCATCTTGAGCTTTCAGGGACAATGAGCCACAAGTAGAAGCAACAGTGTGGAATTGTGTTAGACCAAAATATCTTAGTCTGTAAATATTGCTGTTCTCTTTTCAGGGTGCTGGAGTTGACTGCTTTGCTTGATGAGTCTCATAAACAGAGTGAAGAGAAGGAGAAGACAGTGAAGGCTCTAAGAGAGACGGTGGAAATGCTGGTATGTTGTCAAAGAGTTAGAGAAAATCCAGTGGAAGAGATACTCAATTCCTTGGTTTGTTACGATTTAGGAAACATTCCAAAGCCAAAAGATATTCAGTTCCTTGATTAAAAACTCAAAGTTATATAGCTTACTTCATGCAATTTTAGTGAGAACTGCTTTCACAAGTTAAATGATGGAGCACAAGATGTTTTGGAAAGAAATGTACTATTTGCTACAACAGTAAATACCTAATGTTTATATAATTACACTATTCTTTTATGTGTACTGAGCATTTGCACCAAGACAAAATTCCTTGTGTGTTCAATCACACTTGGCCAATGAAGAATTCTATTCTGTTCTATTCTAATTCTAATTCTATTGAAATGGAAAAACAGGTTGTGCATTTATAAAGCCAAAATTATTTTTGCTAATGGAGTTCAAAAAGATGTCTGCAAATATAAACTGAATTTCAATTTTAATAGCTAGTTAAAAAGTACTAATTTCCCTATACTGCTCTGGAATCCTATAATATTTGATGGATTTGCCTACAGATAGAACTCCTTTTGGTATGCTTTCATATATATTTTGGCTAGTGATATATATCTATTGCAGGTTTATTGACATGTTGTGACCCAGTATTCCCATTAAATTATGTTCTAAGTCCAGATGTTTGTGCGGATTCAGATTCTATAAACAGTGATTTAATTCTAATACTTTATTTTTTCAGAAGGCTAATAATTTGAAGATAAATTGTGACCAAATACCAAGCAAAGATATTAGTGAAGAGATATTTTCTCTGCAACATGTATTAACAGAAATTACCCAGGTAGTATAATTTGGATAGCTTTTCATGATTCTGTTACTTTTTTAAAATATAAATTAAATATCACATTATTTTGCCTAGAGGTACACATTTGGATACCAAGGGGCATACTTTGTAGTGTATGACTGGCCTGTGTCCACTCATAACATAACCATTGTGATAAGTGTGGCCAATCAAAAAATATATTTATTATACAGCAAGCATTACATTACAGACCCCCAATTTACAAAATATAGAAAAGCTTTATGCAAAAGATTTATTGATTTACAATAATTTTTGTTGTCATCTCAGACTATGGGTTTCTTAATAACAACAACAAAAAAAACAACAACCACGTAGTTTTAAATCAAATCCAAATAATATTGCCCCCCAAAACACAGGTACTTCCCTATGTTAGCTGATTGTTTATACGTCCCTCCACCACCATATCTCAAAACCTGCTGAAGAACATAGTATTATGAAGAACATAGTATTAATATTTTTCAACAGGACAACAAAGAAAGTTTCATCCTTAGTTTGAGCATCAAGTGGTTCCCTATTGAATTTTCTGCCCCCCCTCCTTTCCCTTGACTTCACGTGAGAGGATTTCTTTCCCACCCACTTGCCTTTGCAGAGTGGCCAGATAAATTTTATCTTGCTTACCTGGTACCCAAAGGTAAAAGAGACTTGAGCCATAAAAAGCTTTATAGTTAATCATCAGAACGTTGAATTGGACCTAGAAGCCTTCTGGTAACCAGTACAGCTTCAGCAAAATTGGTATTATTTTACTATTCTTGTATCAGCCAATTAGCAGAGTTCACTGGAGGCTTTTAAATAAACTGAATAAATATAGTGCTGGACTACATGACTTACAAGGCCCCTTTCAAGTTACATTTTCTGTTATTCCACAAGAAGAGATAGATAGTTGGTTATAAATTTCTTACTTGTTTAGAAGGAAGACAATGCCTATCTTAATATATTAGAAATATGTTCATAAAATTGTTTTGTATTTAATAACAAAATAATCATATTATTACTTTGAGATACTTTGGAGAACATGTTCCGTGTTTCAGAAAAATCTATCTTCCACTATGTGATGATAGTCATTTAAATGGAGAAATTGTTTTATATTCCATCCATCATATAAGTCATCACTTGAGTAATACAGGCACTCTCATTACATATTATTTAGATTTATGGTATTTGGAGGAACAGTTATCAAGGTTATATTTTTCAATTGTACATCTCCAAAATTCAGCACTGGCAATAGTGTCATTATTTGTGGACCACTGGCTAAATCTTCCTAATCAGGCTGTTATTCCCCATCTCATGAATTGCAAGTTCTGCTGGCAAGTTACTTCTTATAAGCAGTACTCAGCATATGGATAGTGAATGTCAGATGTAACACTGGGATGGCCTAGTCTTGCTTCAACTTGGTAAGGTTCTGTGCAGATATAAAATATGAACAAGGTTAATGACTTAGTCATTGTTCACTAGAATCTTTCAAAAGAGTAGATCCTAGGTAGGAGATTCTATGGAAGGTGATGGTTTTAATATGAAAAACTAGCACCGTGAATATTGGTTTGGATTTCAGGCACTTATTAGTGAGAATGATGCAACAATTGGCATCAGGCAAGTTGAAAAGTATGCTGACCCTTGTGGTATCGTGGAACTGAATACTGGTGATTCAGATGGGACCCTTCTTCTTTTACGTGATGTGCTTGCTAGGAGAAGAAATCAAATAGAGGTAAGAGGACGGATAAGAATACTTCTTCCTTCTATAAAAAATTCAACACTTGATCTTTGTAAATATCTATTCACTCTCCATTCTCTCATCATTAACGGGTTTTGTTAATCCTTATTTTCTTGGTTCCCCTCTCCCCCTTTTGCAGCAATTGAGGCAACAGCTATTGGGAAGTCAAGATTCTGCCACTGCTTTGGGAAAGCAACAAAAGCAGCAGGAAGAGCAATGCAGCTTCCTAAGAGATAGGCTAGAACAACTAGAAGGAGAACGAGACACGTATGCAAGCCAGCTTCAGCATTTACAGTCTGTGCTGGAGACTTACCGTAGGTATGCGTTAGGTTAGCTTTCTCCAGGTTTAAAGCATCTTCTCCAATTTTCTGCCTTCAGATGTGCTGAGTTTGAAATTGATGGAATTCTTTTGCTTCTCCCGATTAAAACATTTGAGAGCTGTAGTCTCAAAATATCTGGGAGAGGACAGTAATTCTTTTTTTAAAATATATTTTACTATTAATTATTAATTTATCTTATGGATCTGTTTGTTGTTGCCATGTTAGTTATTATTCATTTCCAGCAGTATAAGCAACTACTTAACTGGAGGCTGCTGTTTCACAGTGATCATGAAACCCTGGACAAATCTAGAATGGAACTGCAGCAACAGCTGGAAATTTTGGAACAGGAGGCCCAGCATTTACGCCAAAGTAACACAGAGCTACAACTAAAAGGAGATATGGCAGATGGAGAGAAAGAAGAAAAACAGGAGGAATTGGAAAGACTGATGCGTGAGAGAGAATACATGTGAGCTTTTTTGCTTGTTTTGTTCACACATTCCTCAAAGAGCTGTAGTTTGCTCTAAAAAAAATGACCTGGTCCCACATTATGCATCTGTTCTTTTTTTAATATAGCTTTTTCTCATTCATTATGTTGGAAGATTAATTTTCTGTAAAGATACATGTATTTATCTACTTGTTCTAGTTGTGATTTTAACATATCTTTTAGTAAATTAGTGATAATGTTGACTATGTTACCAACCTTAAGTGTCAGATGAAACATATCCTAAGAATTAGGGTAGAATGTAGTCAGTTTGGGCACATTTTGGCTAGTATACCCACAAAAGCAATTAAACCTTTACATATTATAGTCTATGTAAGCTACCTTGCAAGATAATATACTCTTGCATGTATATTTACAGCATGTATATTTAGAACTATTTAGAAAATATATCCAGCATATTGACACAAGCTGCAATGCTTCAATATTCCAATCCTGGATATAAGCATCTTCAGTTTATTGATACAGTTTAACAGGAAAAAAAAATTGAGTGCTTTTTTCCCTCTTCCCTCCCATGTACTGTATTTGAGTTTTGTAAATTTTACTATTGAGTGAATTAGTAGTACTTTGGCTGCAAAAGCAGCTTTCAGTACTTTTAGGACAGTTTTCTTAGGGCAGAATACCTCTGTTTTAATAACAAATACATGTATAATATTTTTTAAATATCTTTTTCAGTCAGGAGGATCAAAATGCTCTTGAAGAAAAGCATTCATTAATAAAAAATGAATTGATAGCTATGAGAGAATCATTGGAAAAATCTCATCTTGATGGAGAGCTGATGAAGCAAGAAAAATATGAACTTGCTTCAGCATTAGAGCAGGTACTATTAATGTACTTTCTTGTTGAGACCTTACCTTATATTTTAACTTAAACTGGAAATGTGTAAAGTATAAATGTCACATTAAATGTTATATACTATACCTTTACTCATTTACTAACTACATTCTGTCCTAATGACTTGATAATTAGGCATTACTAAGTGAGTAAGTGGTATGAAGATCACTGGTGGCTGCTGTCTTATTCAGATAATAATAAGTCCTCTCCCCTCACAGGGCTGAAACAAGCTATCTCTTCTTGTGCTGCTTTTCTCCAGAATGCAGTGCTTCCTTTAAAAGTTCTAAATGCAAGTTAACAAGCTCATCTCTGTGACCTTAATTAGTTGATTAGAGCTCTTCTGCTGGCTGCAATGCGGCCTGAAACGTACAGGACCTTAATTAGTGTCACACTGAAGGTTTTTGTTGGGAGGCACAAAATGTGGTAAGCACGCTTATTGGTTGGTAACGACATTAAATGAAAGTTGGCTGTAATGATCAGGTTAATTAAAATGTATTTTATGTTATATATTTCCTGAGATTTATATATAATTCCAGTTAATAAGTATGTTAGGCATAGAAGTATGTTATCACACAGAAGGCAATTACAACACCATCTTTTCCTCTCCTTATCCCCAATGCTACTCACAAGATCAAATTATTTGGCCATAATTGGATGAGCAGAACTTGGCACGAGTTCAAACCACTGAATAGAAATTTGTCATTGTGTTTGATAGGTGTTTGTTTTTGATATGTTTAATTTCATTCTGTAAGGCTGAAGAGTCTCTTGCAAAGTTAACGGGTGTGCACAATGGGCTGAAGGCAGAAACTGCTAACCTTCATGATACAGTTACAAAGATGAGTGCCCTTAATGAAGCACTAGCACTGGATAAAGTGAGTTTAAACCAACTGATTTTGAAGGTAAGAACATATTCTAGATCCATTGTTCTTTTGCTGAACGGCATGTAGTATGAAAATAAGGGATATGTTAATTCAGTGATAGTGTTCAACTCAGAATAAAAACAAGTATTTCTTCAAGCTAAGATATCTTTATTAATTGTTGGACTTTCGTAACATTCAGTTAGAACAAGAAAACCAGGCTCTCTTGGACAAAGTAGATCACATGGAAAGGAGCGGGGCTTCCTTGCAAAAGCAGCTTAACCAGACAGAAAGAAGAAATGAAGAATTAAGTGCAGAGAAGTTTCGGTTGGAACAGTTGCTGCATAAGGCTGAGGAGTTGCAGGAAAGCTTACAGAATGATTTGAGAGTACTGACAGGTGAAAGGGAAGAGGCAAATGAGAAGCTGAGTCAGGTGAGTATTAAAAGCTAAGTTGCATAGATAGCATTGTTTCCTGTGGCAGAGGTCAATGATTGGGGTACAATCAGGCAGGAGCCCCAGCAAAGTATAGTATACTAATGTGTATAGAAGAAAGTTGGCCTGGGGTTCCAGAAGTTTTCATTGTGGGGTGGTGTTTTGTTTTTGCTGTTTTTATTTGTTTTAGGAGTTCCCAGAGTAGTAGTTCACAATATGGGTAGTTATTTAAATAAAAGCACATAACACAATGTAGATTTAAAAATGTAGTAGATTTTAGTATTTGTTTTATTGATTTATCCCGGGGAGGCGTTATACATATTTTTATACATATAAGTAAACAATGAAGCCATGAAGATTTCCTTTTTTACTATGGTATCTATTGAGACTATTTTATACTAAACTTTTTTTTTGTTCTTGTAGGTACATCATCAGAATGAAATATATCATACTAGTTTGGAACAAGCAAATCAAGAGCTAATTCATACAGGGGAAATGCTGTCCAAGGCTTCTAGAGAAAAGGAATCGCTAATGCGTGAAAAAACTGCTTTGGAAGTACGATTAAAAGTTGTTGAGAGAGACAGACTGACTCTTACAGAGCAGGTGTCCAAATTTAGGTAAGAAAGTGTTGGATGAAGATTATTTGATTATTTGAATAAATAACTATATGTTCATGGTAATTTGGATTCTGAAAAAAATCTTCATATTTCATAATACAAAGCTCTTGTATTTGGTCTGCCCTTGCAGAAAGCAACTTAAGAAATATATAGCAGTTACATTATTATATCACATTATTATGCCACTTTTTATACACCATATTATAAGAGCCGTGGTGGTTAGAATGCAGTACTGTAGGCTACTTCTGTTGACTGCCATCTGCCAGCAATTTGGCAGTTCACGTCTCACTGACTCACAGTTGACTCGGCCTTCCATCCTTCTGAAGTCGGTAAAATGAGGACCCAGATTGTTGGAGACAGTATGCTGACTCTGTAAACTGCTTAGAGAGAACTGTAAAGCACTGTGAAGCAGTATACAGTGCTATTGCTATTATTCAAGCCTTATCCAAATTTGAAATTATGCATATAATTTGTCGGATTTGCTTTCAAGGAATCAGTATAATGCACACACAAAAGTGTATTCTTTCCCAATATTAACTGTCTGATATCAGCCTGACAAATAGATACTTACTAAAGTTATTATTGTTTATATATCAAAATTCTAACTGGAGTACTTCAAATGTGACATTTTTTCTTATTATATATTTCAGGTTTCAAAGTGTTGTATAAGAAAGAGACAAATGCTAAATGCCAATTTTATGTCTGATTCTTGTAGGTCAGGAAAGGATCTTTTGGAATCAAATTTCTTCCAGACTCAACAGCAATTATCTCAACTAGAAGTTACCCGAGATCAATTGGAAATGAAAATTCAGACAATTAACCAGGCCAAAGAAGTGATACAAGGTGAGAAATAGTTGGGAGTTTTCATGAAACAGTAGAATACTTATATTTTCTTTGGATAATGGGAAATGAGATAAGTGGAAATTCAATTTCTTCTTTGCTTATTATTTCAGGAGAAGTGAAGTGCCTTAGGGCTGAGCTGGAAGCTGCAAAATCAAAAGTTGAACAAGAGAAAGAAGAAAAAGCACAGCAGCTATCGCAGATGGAGCAGAAGTACCAAGAAACCCTCAGCCACTGCTACACTGTACATAAAGAAGAAATGGACACACTGTCTAAGAAGCTGGCAAGCATTTATACATTTACTTTGTCATTGGCTCTGTGTCTCACATGTTTGTTAAACCTCACACTAAATTATACAACTTTTTTTTTCTTTTCTCCAGATGCTCTGTTTCACCTCAACCCATGTGTTCTCTTTCTGGTCAATTCTTTTTTTTTTATCTCATTATATGACATTAAGACATAGTATCTTGTCTTTAGTTAACCTATTTCAAATCTTTGCTTAAAGGCAGAGCCTTTGCTTTAGTGGTTAAAGAAGAAATCATTCTTTTTTCTCTATATATTGATTAGATTCGCCTAATGTATTTCTAGGGAAATGAATGTGAACGTCGCCAAATAGAATTGGAACATATAGTCAAGGAGAAAGAAGAGATTGAAAGTGTCTATGAAAGGAAGTTGTTGGAACTGCAGCAGAAGATCACTGAAATTCAAACCCATATGGAAGATGAGCTCATTAAAGCTGAAAATGCCAAACAAGAGGTAGTATAGCTGTATTAGAACTTCCTTCTCCACTCTGAACACCATTAGGAGTTTAGACTTCATTCCTCAAAATTCTCATGCCAGTATGGTAATTGCTGAGAGTCTACATATCTTGAAGTTTTGCTTCAGCCCCTTTGTTTTTCTCTTTATTCTTTATGACTGATATATTAATGTGGAATATTATTGCTACTTATTCCTCTTTGTTATTACTTTAGATATTAAAATTTTTGCAACTGCATATCTTCCAATTGGCTGTTATTTACACACATACCATTCACACATAGGCCTTCCCATGTTAGATGTCTATCATTCCTTTAGGTAATAAGAATTTTTGAGATGAGGAGATTGAACATTTTGTAATGATAAAAATAGAATTGCTATTACGCAGAAACTGGAGTGATAAAAATTAAGATGTTAAAAGGATACTCTTTTGCTTGTGTTAATTTTTAAGTATATTTAAGACGTTCGCTTTTTATATATCTTGTGTTGACTTTGGTCTCACAGGTTTTTACTTAAAATTGTTTTTTGAGTTACTTATATTCCGTTTCATGCAGTTCATTTTTAAAACATATTTATCCCTGATTAATATCTGGGAATCTAATTTGAGCATACATTGGTGAAGCTGCTCTTTGCAAATTTTAATATAAAAGCTTCATTCACACTGACTAAGTGAAAACCTATTTCTGACTAGCTTCACCCTTTCTGAGAATTAGCCAGAAAGCTAATGAAGCAAAATCAGGAAGTTCAGTACAATTGTTAATCTCCCAAACAAAATAATATAAGACAATAAAGAAGGAATATAAAGGAAATTTCTTACTCTCTGTGCTCCATTGTCCTTGTGGTCAGTGGGTGCTAAAACTCTGAATGTCTTGTAATACATCAGTAATGTATTAGTAGTATTTAGCAGCATCTCACTTGTACCCTATACTTAATAAAGGAAGTACCTGAAACATGTAGGAGAAGAAATATAGATAGAGTTGTATAAGTTGTCTTCCTTCTTTCATTAACATTTGGAAGTAATTCGATAGTAGTTGGAACCACTGAGCCTACACTTAAGAAAGCATGTTTGTAAGTGTAACCAGATCCACTAAGAGAACGTAGAGAATAGATGTTTAAGATCCAAAAGGACAAAGTTTGTTAAGAAATTACATGAACTGATTGAAAGACTCCACATCTGAACTTTCTATCACCAGGGAATTGGGGATGGACAGTTGGGGAGGGAAAGAAGAGGGCAGGATGTTATTCTAACAGGAACAAAAAGGGGAAAGTATTTCAAGAACATATTTCAACAAGAAGGCAATTTTTCTATAGGAAAAACAAACTAGAGAGAAATCATCAAATGAGGGAATGAAAGAAAACATTCTTTCCTTGAGTTACGTCTGGGTCAATCTCTGGGAAAAGGTGCATAAAGCTGAAGTTCTAGAGATGCGTCTCCAAAAAAAGTTGAGCTTAAATCAATTGCTCTCTGGCACCTCTTTCTATTTCTTAAGTTTGGTGTGAGGATAAAGTGGAAAGGCATAAGATAATCTTATATGTTTATCTTTTAAAGGTGCTATGTGTGTAATTTCATTTTCCTGAAATTCTGTTCCAGCATTGATTCAGCAGTTTACACTGACCGTGGTCTGTTTTCATAGAAAATGGATCATTTTCAAATAGAACAAAGAAGAGGTGGGCTTCATAGTGATATATAAAAAAACAGTGTATTTTATGGAAAATGTTCAGCATGATTTGATTCTTTCTAGGTACTAAAGTAAATTTTAGAGTGGATGTAAATTGTTAAAACAAATACCGTAGATATTACTGGTATTTCATACTTAACAAATTTGCATTTAGATTAGAAATCTTGGGAAATGAGTCTTTTGAGAAGGCCTGAAATGCTCTTGCTTTACTCAAGTCTAATTATGCGGCCTGGTGTCAGCTCAGCTTATTATGTGTAGAGTTGTAATTGCAGGAATGTCATTATCTTGATGGCAAACCTCAGGTAATGAAGGTTCCAAAGCAAATACAACACAGGCAAATAAAGTCACTTATGTAAAGGAGGATTAGAGAGAGGAAGTAAACATATGTTAGACTTTAACTAGAGATAATTAATTGTGTTAATTACTATGCTAAACAGTAATGAAAGTTAAGCAACAACCAAAGTTAACCAATGTTAGAGAATTACTGAAAATGTGTGTAAATGCAAGACTAGACTCCAATAAAGTTCATCGTGATTCATTTGATCATGATCAAACACCTCGACTGCCTCGTCATTACAACAATTATGAACTGTTAATTTCTACTGTGATACTGCTAGCTTTAAAATGCTCATGTGTTTAATCAATTCAAATACATTTCTATGTAATCTCTACCTGTATAGGCTCTTCTAGAAAAAGAGAATGAAAAGAAATTGTTACGAGAGGAAATCTTCCAAACAAATGAAAAACTTGCTAATACTTCTCAGCAGCTGGAATGTCTTCATCAGGAGATGAAAAAGCTTGAAAAGAGGGAACAGGTAAGAATAAGCAGATTAATAAGCAGTGAAAAATACTGTGAAACCTTCCAAGTATCCAGCTCAAAGCAATATTAGATGTATAAAAACTACTCTTTCACATGATACAATACCCTCATTTCTCTTCCTTACTATATAGAGCCCAGGCTCCTAGAGGTTATATAAATGAGGTTTAGCAACTCTGGTCAGGCTGGTGGATACATTTGGAAGTTTTGAAGTGTGTCGCAAATTATCTTGCACAATTGTTGCCCTAGGAAGTGGCTATCAGTGAGTTTAGCATTGCAAACATCAATTTATCAAAAGGCTTCATCTTATATCCTCTAGCTTCTAGGATATTCTGTATAGTCCTAGTTTGTTTTTTTATTTTTTTTATTTTTTAAATATGGCTATAGGGTCTGGGGGGAGGGAGATTTTTTGTGTGAATTAAGATGGTACTGAAGTTAGCATCTTCCAGTTTATGATGGGGAAAGAGCTTGATGGGTACCAAGGCAGCTAATGGGATCCACAACCATTTAGCAAAAGAAGGTAGATGCTGAGAAAAATTCAGGGCAGATCTTGGTGGACATGACTTAAAATCAATCTATGGCCTATCACATGGCATTGATAATATTTTTCTCTGCCATCAGCATAATACTATCCAACAGATGTTTTTTAAATAATAACTTTGTTCAGTTCTAGGTTTTGAAATGATAAAATGATACTCCTGACATTCCTAGTGCAACAAAGCTTATAGTACCTTTTACTAGCAAAATTGCCAGTAGATCAACTGCATCCTTCCTTATTTATTTATATATTTATCATATTTTTATCTTGCCACAATCATAAAATGTCTCTTGTCTACTCACAATAATAAAAACTCAAAATATCCTAGAGATACATTATAAAAATCTCAAAACAATACATTATGTTAAATTCCAAAAGCCCTCTGGAAAAGCTTTACTTTAAACTTCTTCCAGATCCAGAAGTTGGAGATAAATGAATTATTCATGATCCCATCATGAAAAAAACAACTTTCAGACCCCTAATATCCTGGAAATGGGGGAAAATTGGCTGCCTCTGCTGACATGGTTGAAGTTGTTAGGCCAACTCTAGTGGCAAGTGATGAGAAAAAATTGGGCCCCCTTTTTATTTTGGGGTTTTGTAGGATGTGAAATCTAGCTCAGTGTAGTTCTTGGTTGAACATTTTCCTTTTACAAATCTATCACTGTTCTCCAGCCAAATTTTGATGGTCTACTTGAATAGTGCAGAAAATAAAAAACACACAATAAGATTTAATAGCTTTCCATACAATATATAGCCATTAATATAGCCATCAATACTGTTCTTCATACTGCCCTATCTCATTTGGAGAAAAAAGGAACGTATGTCAGAATATTATTTGTTGATTTTAGTTCTGCTTTCAACACAATATTACCCCACAGATTGATGTCTAAGCTTAAAGATCTGAAGCTACCGGACTGTATATGTTGGTGGATTCTGAATTTTTTATCACATCGTTCACAAAGGGTTAGGATGAATGAACATATCTCTTCTGTGAAGATTCTCAATACTGGCACTCCTTAGGGCTGTGTATTGAGTCCACTTTTATTCACTATTTATACGTCTGATTGCACCTCTATTCATCTGAGTAATAAGATCATTAAGTTTGCAGATGATACAACGTTAGTGGGGCTCATTTCTGATAATGATGAGTCTGCGTACAGGGATGAAGTTCATCAGTTGTCCCTCTGGTGCAAAGTAAACAATCTTACTTTTAATATAAATAAGATGAAGGAATTCATAGTGGATCACAGGAAGAGCAGTTCGGATATCCAGCCGTTGTATATCGATGGTGTTTTGGTAGAACAGGTGGCAGAATGTAAGTTTCTAGGTATCACCCTGAAACAAGATCTAACATGGGGGGCAAATACTTTAGCCCTAGAAAAAAGCTCATCAATGACTGTATTTTTTAAGACTTTTAAGATCACAATAACTGCCAGAGAGTCTGTTGGTTGCCTTTTATCGAAGCTCTATAGAGAGCATTTTATCCTATTGCCTCTGTGTGTGGTTTAGGAGTTGTACAGAGGTGGAGAAAAGGGCACTCCAAAGAGTGATAAAAAGGGCACAAAAAATCTGCGGATGCTCTCTTCCCTCATTGGAGGATTTGTATAACATGGGATGTAGAAGGAAGATACAAAAGATCTTGAGAGACCCTTCACATCCAGGCCACTCGTTGTTTGAGATCCTACCATCAGGAAGACGATATAGAGTACTGAAAGCCAGGACAAGTAGATTTAAACATAGCTTTTCCCCAAGTGCTGTGATCAGGCTAAATGCAGAGTTATGAATCTGGTGGTCTTAACATATATATATCTTGGTTGTATAGTTCTTAACTATTATTTGTTTTTTAATTTGTTTTACATTGTTATTTGTATATGTCTTTTGGTGTTGTTCAGTTGTATGTTGTGAAAGAGCACCTCATTTCGTTGTTCTCAGGTTCTGAGTACAATGACAATAAATTTATCTTATCATTATTCCTCATAAAACATGTATTAGCCATTGGTCAGAATAGATCTCACACTATTTCTTAAGTAATAAATCTCACTCTACTTCTTACACAGTATCTCATTCATTACTCATTGCTATAGATATAGCATTTATGTAATTTATAATTTATATAATAGATATATTATATTATTATATAATTTATATAATAGATATATATAATTTAAAATATACAAGTAGAATTTATACAGGAGAATATAAAGCTGGATGGCACTATTATTGAAAGTATATAGATAGATTTTATATTGTTCTAATTTTTTTGATGATTGTATGTTGCTTAGTTCTATGAGAATGGAGTGGCACAGTAAATCAGTCAATCAATACTTCTGAATGCATATGTATCCTCCTGGATTGTATAAGTAACTAGAAATTTAACAAAAGAAAGGTGTTATAGAAACTAAGCCTGGATATACACATATATAGTTATATACTGCATATAAAAAAATTCCTTACATATTTATATATTGGCAGAGTAAGGTACAACTTCTGGAAGCTGAGCTGAAAGATACCACAAATACAATGAAAACATTAACAATAAAGCAGAATGAGGAAATAAAATCTCTCAAGGAAGAAATAAATCTCCTACTTAATCAACGAAACAGTTTACAAAATCAGGTGATTTTACTTTAACCTATTCTTACCTTCTGTTAATATACAACCTTTCTGAAATTGTAATGAGAAGCTATGTGCGTGGGTTAAAACTGAGCTTTGTCAACTTTTCCAAAATAATATGGAAAGATGTACGAATAAAAAAAATCAAAACATTTCTTTAAGAAATATATATTATTTTAAGAAAAGCCAGATACTTTGGGTTATATAGTAAGACTGATTCTGGTAGCTAATTTCACTTTTGCCAAATTTATTTTTTTCCTATCTCTTAATGGTGTAAATGGCATTGGTGCCATTTCTGTTATGACCAGATAAATACTGAAATCTTTGAAAAGCTCAGGCTGATATTAAATTAGTTTATCTTGAGATGTTTAAACCTGCAGCATTTATGGTGAGCCATAATGTACCATATTTACACTTGTGTGTAGTATAACATACCATTGTGCTGACATTTGTGAAAACTATACGATCTGCCTCTTCACTCTTTTATTCTCACTTTTAAGATACAAGAGTTGGAGTTCCAACTGCTGGCTGCAAAAGATTCTTGTAAACTGTTTAACCAAGAGGCTGAACAGCATTTAAGAGAAAAGCAAGAATTGTCTGAGCAGAAGGAGCTGGAAGTGTCACAACTACAAAAGGTGCTAGAAACAGAGAGAAAACAGAGAGAGGAGGTCGGAGAGCAGAACATTAAGTGGCAGAGACAGAAGGAAGAGTTGGAACAAAGAAACACAGAACTGACAGCCATGCTGCAAAGTCAGTGGGAGACTGAAAAACACCTAAACAATAAGCTGCTAAGAAAGAAAGAAGAGATAGAGCACCAGCAGATCACTGTTCAAGCCCTGGAAAGAAAACAGGGTCAGTGGGAAGAGGTGGAGTTTCAGAATTCTGAACTCCAGAGGCAATGGGAAGAGGCAAAATCTCAAATCAAACTGCTGCAGAATCAGAAAAGGGACACAGAACTTCAGAACAGAAATCTGCGGCAACAGAAAGAGGAGGTGGAACTTAAGAATGCCAAACTGAAAGCTGTACTTCAAAGGCAGCAGGAGGAGGCAGAACATGAAAGTGCCCTGCTTCAGAGCCATTGGGAAGAAGCACAAAAACGCTGTTCCGAGTTGCAGAATTGGAAAGAAAAAGTTGAATATCAGAATGCAGAATTTCAGGCCCTTCTTCGTAACAGGCAAGAAGAAATGGAAAGTAAGGATACAAGTATGAAGAAAGAACAAAGCCAGAATTTGGAGCTTAAGGCAACATTGAAAACTCTGGAGCACGAACGAGCTAGGTAAACACAAACAGCAGTAAATTGTAAGTGGAAAATAATGATTTCAAAGAGAGTTATTTTTTGCTGATAGATATTAAAGAATTGTGTGGGTATACAGATTTTTTTTAGAATGTACTTGGTGAAAACTTCTCTTAGAAAAAATTAGGATAGTCCTTGATTGTTCATTCCAAAAGAGTATTTTGTAATTTTATACTTATAAATTGGCAGCCTTTTATACTTCTTAAAGCTTATTTCTTATAGTCTGCATTTCTGACTAATAATTGTAGTATCCTATCAGGATTGTTGCTGCCATTTAATGATTGCAATATAATTTCATGCGTCTGTATCTGTTAATGCTGGTATGAACTCCCTTGTTTGTTTATTTCACTGTTTACATTAAGAGAGATAATCTCTTGGTAGTTCAATACCCTATATTCCCCCAATTATGTGGCATGAATAATTTTTGTATTAGTATCTTCTTTCACAGATGCACACTGTGCTTGACACATTTTTGTGTAATTATTATTTTCTGGCATATATACTGAAATTTTGCTTGTACATCATAATTTATAACTGTGTACCATAAAAGAACTATGTTGATAGCATCTATGGGAATGAAAATTGGTTTTTTGTACTTAAATATGGTTATCTTATAACTGAAATCTTGCTTTTTTTCTGCTGTAGCTTGATTCTCTCATTGGAGGAGAAGGAGTTCAGACTCGAGAAGCTGCAAGAGAGGGATGATGCTCATCAGGATGAAATCACCAAATTGAACAGTGCCCTACAACAAGCAGAAAAGATGCTTGCTGAGCACAAACAAGAAGTGCAGGAATTAATTAGCCAGGTATCATCCACAACAGTTCCTTTTGATTTTTCTCTTTATTGCCAGTATCTATCTTATCAATGTACACTAGTCTTTTCAGAATAAAACCTGCTTTCAGTGGTTTCTTTTTTTCAGTACATTGGCCTCTTTCTTGCATTGTTTGGAATAACCTGGCTTAATTTTTTTCCTTTACTTGCCCAAAACTGATAAAGCAATGGGTGATGCTCTACAGCTAGTCTTTGATTTACATCCAGCAACCCTTCATCCAGCAACTCTTCAAAGTTATATTGCACTGAATGAATGCTGGTTACAAGTGGTTCTCAGAGTTCTGGCCAACCCAGTACCCCTGTGGCCATGTGATTGCTGTCTGGGTGCTTGGAAACTTGTTTGCAGTTAGGACTGGTTGCCAAGTACCTCAAGCTCATATGATTAATATTTGCAACCTTCCATGCCTGTTTCCCCAGAAAGTCAAAGGGGAAGCCAACAGGGAGATCACTGGTCACTGGGGTATGTTTCCCTCATCTACACATTCTCCCCCCAGCCTCTCTATGCTCATGTCCTGCTGGCCAGCCATGCATTTTCACATATCCTTTCTGACCCCTATGGCACTTCTCATGTACCTCTGTGCATCTTCCCTGTGTCACACAGTGCTTCTCGCACATTCCCTTGTGCAGTTCTTCTTTACCTACATGTCTTTCACACTCTTGCATTCTCATGCACCCTCCAAAACCCACATGCACCCCTCACACTCATCCTGCCTATGCTGCTCAGTGCCTCTCATGCCCCCCCCTCATACCAATGTGTACCCTCCCCCACCCTGTAGTACCTCTCGTGATCCCTTCACAAATTTGCATATCCTCTCATACCTTCCTGATTTACATGGCACCTCTGACTCCCTTCAGGACCTTCCCCCACCCACCCGCTCTCACTGCCTCCTCTACCTTGCAGCAGCCTGTTATCTGCCTGGAAAACTGGATCTTGGAATTTCCTGCTGCCCCCCCGCCCCCCAAATGGGATTAAAAAGCAGCAACCAGGACTGCAAGCACTGGTGCCACGAAGCCGTGTAGTCACACTCTACAACTGCATTCCTTAGTGATGGAAATTCAAGTCTCAACTACTGCCGTAGATTGAGAACTACCTATATTTGTAATAATATACAAAGCTTATTCTTTTGTCTACTTAAATTAACTTTTCCCAGTTCGTCTTTTATTTTGCCTAGGAGGTATTTACTTATTTGAAAGTCATCCTTGTTCCTATCTCCAAGTTCTATTCTTTTTCCCATAGATGGAATCACTCAAGCAGATGATGATACAGAAGGAGGCAACTTTGATAGCTCATGGGGAACAGCTAACTCAAGATCTGGAAGTTTCCCATGGAAATGAACAACGTGCCAAAGACACTATACAAAAGCTGGAGACCGAAGTGTCCCAGTTACGCTTAAGCCTATGTAGCACAGAGAGTAGGGCAGAGGCACTGGCATCTGAATGTCAGCGTGTTTGTTCAGTTCATTTGGAGGCACAAGCTCAGCTGATAAAACTACATTCAGTACTTCATTACATGCTGTGTAACAGTCCTGAGCCAAAACTTAGAGGGCAAGGAGACAAAAACATTTTGAATACATCATTCCTTAATAGAGGTAAGTCTAAGAAGCAAGTGAATGAGCATTATGTCATTTTTTTAAATCAAGTATCACTTTCAGAATTCTGGTGTAATAGAACTGTATTTGAGGGTGTGTGTGTGTGTATGTATTTACTAATGTCTTTTGGAGAAATTGTAGGTAACCTTTATAATTCAGCTTCTTATTAATTAAAGTATAGTGACAGTCTCAGAAAATAGAGAGAAAACATGATGCTTAATTTTATACCAATAGCATAAGTTGCTGATCAATAACCTTTATAAACTTACATAATTCATGTCAAACTATTGGCTATATAGAATATTCAAGGTAGAACTTGACTTTTTTTTAAAAAAAATGCTGTTTGGAATAGAACAGAAGAAAGAATTGAAGGTTGCTGGAGTCAGCCTAAAGAACCCGAGTATTAAAAAAATCTGGTTCATTTCTGGGAAATATGTTCTCATTGTAAAAATTTTGTGTGTGCCATTTCAATATTTGCGTGTATGTGTGCCCTTCCAAGTCAGTGCTGATTCTTGGTATCTGCACTTTGCTTGGCAAGATTTCAGAAGTCAAATAGTGTAATAAGATTGGACTGGGTTAGGGAATTCTGTCTTCACTGTGAATTGTATTGGGGTGGGAGGTGCATGAAGGGAGGCTCAGCCAATCTCATTGTACACATGTTATAGTCTGATAATAAAGGTAATAATAATAATAATAAAGTGGCTTGTCTTCTTCCTAAACTTGAGAGTTAAAATGGCATCATTTTTATAGAAGGAAAAATAAGTGTAAGTCTTAATGTTGATTTTTCTCATTACCCGAGACCTATTTGGAAGAGCAATTAAAATGAATTGGCTTTTGGGGAAAAAATTTTTTTTTGAATAATAGTGACCTTAACTCCAGCTCAAAACATTTTTGGCAACATATTTTAAATTGTGTTTATTAGGGATATGTAAATCCTTCAAAAGAAGGCTTCACAACACATTGGAATATAAACAGGGCAATTATCTTTGAATAATTAAAACATCCATTTTTTTCTGCAGACTTATGTAGCTGCTTCAGAAGTAGCTTTTGGCAATCCCTGTTTGCATGGGTATCCACAGATACTTGTTTTATTCTCTCTCAACAAATGTGCAGCTGTTTTAATATGCCAAAGAGAGATGCTTCATTTGTACTGTGTGTTGTGAAATATAGGGTTAAGAATTTAAGTATTACTTTTATATTGTGTTGGTATTGTGTGGTGTCACTGTCTTTTTATTATTCATCATATTTGTATAAATGGTTGTTTGGAACTTTTTAAACTGAATGAGTAAAAATTAGAAAAGCAGGGTTGGAATTGTAGAGTATACATTTTGGGTTCTGCCTGTGATAAAATAAATAAAGTATGATGGCAAGATCTGGCTATAAAGTACGTTTGATAATTTGGCTCAAAAGCTGTGAAACACTAAGGCATTAAAATTATTAGTTTATAGGAAATGCAGACCAAATGGATGTTACTGGTGACATGGGTAATACAAATAATGCTGAGCCCTTAGTACACAGTGCACTGGAGATGTTACCCAGTCGGTAATAAAAACATCTGTAAGAAAACAGCCAAGCTCAGAGACCACCAAGGATTCCCCAGTTCAACCCTGAATTACATATATTCTCTTTTATTGGTGATACAAATAATGTTTGACAATCACCAGTGCCCATTTGACTGAAAATTCTGTGGAAAAGTTGCCCTGACACATTTGGAAGCTACCTGGTGGGGGAAAGCAATATTCCATGTTCTAAGAAACTGTAGATAGAAAACATTGCAGACTCATGTCAGTTTCAGATCTAGCACAGTAGATTTGACTTTTAAAATTTTATGTAGATTTTTCTTTCTTTCTAATGAATATCCCTAACCTGAAGGTGCAGTTACCAAACAGGTTTATTTCTTCAGAACAGGATAATATGAAAGAACTGGCTTTTTCTCAACCGAAGGACTGTTCCACAGAGCTTACAGCAGAGAGAGTAGCAGAAGCACTTCAAGACTGGCGACAAGATCTCTGGCGGGCTCACCTTCAACTGGTAACTTACTTTTTGGTTTATGAATGTGGCATCATTCTTTGGGTTGCTTCCAGGCATTTTAAAGGAAATGTGATTAAATTTTTATAAAGTTATTGTGATAGCTGCATATGTTATCCAGCACAATATTATTTTAAAATTTTTCTTAGATGAAGAACATGTATAAATAATTCCTGCAGAAAACATGTAATGGTCAGTTTCCCATCAGCATCTCACTGGCCACTGAGGGACAGGCTCATGGACTAGATAATCCTGCATTTTTGTCTATCCAGTGATTTTCCTTATATTATTAAGTTAAAAACACATAGAAGTCTCTCACTGGATACTGCTAATCAAAATAAATATTTTAAAACTGTAAGGAGTGAAATCAAATTTAAAAAACATTTAGAAGTTCATTTATATTCTGTCTTGTTAAGTGCTGTATAAATCTAGACAATTATCAGGACATATCATGGCCTTGTATTTTAGAAGCTCAGCAAATGTACAGTATATCAACTTATTTCATATAATGAATGCCTTTTTACTACACTGATAGGGAGTTTATAATAACGTAAGAACTGAAAAAGATGGAAGTACTGGGTAAAAAATATATACAATTAAAGACATAGCTAGTAGTTCAGGTAGTTCTTGCGACATAGCAATAGTCATAAATATGACTACTTTTTGCAAAGCATGATCATGGGGATGCTGGAAAGGTTGTAACTGTGAAAAATGGTCATAAGTCACTTGTTCAGTGCTGTTGTAACTTTGAATGATTGTAGGTTGAGGACTACCTGCACACAAATTCATGTTTATTATAAGACTTAAAAGCTTCTTGGATGACAACGAAACCTTTTCAAGGAAAAAACTAAGGAAGTCCAGTTGCCAGTTGTTTTGGGACACTTACATTAGGTATTTTCCAGTACTTCTACCCCAGCTAGAATTGTGAAGATTATAAAAAAAAGTCAAAGATATGACAGACAAGAATATGGAGTTTATGAACAGGCAGGATGAAGAAGGAAAATTTAATATAGAGTTATAATGTATAGTTTGCAATATACGGTGTTTTTCAGGAAAGTGTAATCTATAGTTTGTGCAATGTAATGTATAATTTGCTGCAAGAAAAATTCTACTTAAAAAAATAAATAAAAAGCTCTTCCTGTCTCAAGAGTACCTATAGCATGTGTTGGAGTGGGGTTTTTTGGCAGGATGAAGCAAGGAAGAATTCTGAGAAATTGAAACAAGAACTTAGTGAGAAGGAAACAGAAAGGATACGCATTAATGCCAAAGCCGAAGAGCTGGAGAAGTGGCTGAGCCAGTGCCAAGAAGGTAACACAAACTGTGATAATGCAAAGATGTGGTAGTTTCCCTAAACAAGAGTTGAGAGCTGCAGAAAATCTTGGCAAATCAAGCTCTTTTCATTATTGCGCTTGTTATGTCAAGCTTAGTAACAAAAACATTCCCTTTATACAGCAGTACTGAGTATAATATCAGGACAGAGACTCCAGCAGATATAGGAGATTCAAATAATCTTCTCTGACGACTTTTGAGAAAATCAGTTCTTAACAATGGTTTCGATAACAAATCAGTAGTTCATTCTGGAGCTATTTTTTCCGATACATTTTTATAGATGCTTTCTTTTCTTGTTCCTTGATATTCCATGCTGAAAATGCATTAATATTTTAAAAATTATTTTGAATAGTAAATTAGTCACTAGCACTTTCTAAAATACCCCCAAATTACTTTATTGTTAGAAAAGTCACTATTATAATGAGTGGATGGAGAGTTTTTTCTTTTTTTTTCATTATAGAAAAATGTGTAGCTGAAGGCAGACGCAGCTCCCTAGAGTCTGCCTTAAAGTTAGAGGTCATTGCTTTCAAGGAAGAGAATGTGATTCTCCATGAAAAGGTGATCAGTTTGGAAACAAAACTTGAAAAAACAGAAAAGCAAAGAAAAGGCTTGACGGTAAGGATACCAGACATTTTGTAGGTTCAGCTACCTAAAATTTGATAAACTGTTGAAAACCTTATTTTTTTCTAAGGGAGTTAAAAAATTTTTTGATGTTGTGATTTTATAATGGGATAGATGGCATATAAATACTTGTTTCTTTTTGTCTGTTGTGCCTGTTCTTTTCTTCTAAGTTTCTTTTACATCTTTTGTACTTTTGCAAAAGAACACATTTTCTAATGTACATAGTAGTGGTTAAACCAGTAACCATTTTCTGGTCCATGTTTTCTGCTTCTAGTTTGTCCTCTTGTATTAATCTTCAGGGATAGAATAGTTCTTTATAAATTAGTTGATAAATATTTTTAATGTTTTGTATCACAAATTCCATTTCTATATTGAACAGTGTCTTTTCTAGGTGTCCAAAGTGTTAAAATATAAAATATAATTAGAAATATGTCACAATTAAATCATTAAGAAGTTAAATTGTTATGGAAAAAAATAAAGTTTTATTTAACGGACATACAAAAGTTATTACTCAAATTCTGAATTATTAATAGGATTTTATGAATCATCAAACAGATTCACATGCCTAACCCTAATTTAAAGATTTCTTCCATGTACAAATACTGGCTGCCTTTTAGTGAATATTTTGAATAGATAATGTATGTATATTTGGAAGTGATATATTTTAGCAAACATTTCATTTTTAAAAAATGACAAGAATTTTTGTGCAAGATTTACATTTGAATGAATGCTGTCTTTAAATAATGTAGCTATGGAATTAATGAACGAGAAGAATATATATATATATATATATATTGCATTTCAGAATGAGTGGGGCACATTACAGATGACCAAAGAAAAGCTTACACAGGAGTTGCAGCTTCTTCAGGAATCAGTCAAAGCTTCAGAACATCGAGCAAGTGCCATGGAAAAGATGAATGAGTCCCTGGAGCAAGAGCTTCAAACAGTTCTTTCCACTCTCAGAAATAAACATGAGGAAATTGAGACTCATCAAAAGAGATTTGTGGCTTTGCAGAAAGAGGTAGAGGTAGGAAAAGCACTTCAGGAAATTGTGGATCAGCTGAATCTTACTTTAGAAAAGAGAAATGAAGAAATAAAAGACCAACTACAGCAGATTAGGGATTTAGAAAATCACAAAGAAAAGCAAAAAGCTGCTTTAGAGCATCTCACTAAAAATCTAGAACACAGAAGCAAAGAAATTGACTCCCAAAAAATGCAAATTGAAGAAATGACAATGCAAGATAAGATGCAAAAGGCTGATCTTAAGAAATTAAATCTAGATCTGGAAGAGACTGTTCAGACTTTGAAATCCCAACAAGAAAAGCTTCAAAAATTACAAGAGTTATCAGAAGGCCAAAAGACAATAATTGAAAGCCTGTCTCTGAATCTGGAGGAAAAAATCAAGGAAGCTAATATTAAAGAGGAGAAAATTCAGATTATAGAAAATAATGAATCAGCACAAATTGGAACTTTGCTGAAAGATCTAGATGACTTGAAAATAAAGATGAATGAAAAAGGTTGGGAGCTTGCATCTCAAAAAAAGCTACTTCAAGAATGGGAAGAACAAGGGGAAAAGCGTGAGAAAGCTCTTTGTACAAGCCTAGAACACATGAAAGCCATTATTAAGGACAAAGAACGGGAAATAGATTCCCAGAGGGAACAGATATCAATTTTCCAACAGCTTGAAGCTCAGAGGGAAGAACATCTCAGTGAGCTTTCTGAGAAGCAGAGGCAGATGGCATTGACTTTGACCCAAAGAGAACAAGAACTCAAGGCACAAGAAAACAAAATGAAAGAAGAAATGGAAATAGAACGAATGGCTTTTCATGAACATAGAGCAAAGACACAGGCAACTTTGGAGGAAAAAAACAGAGAACTGGAGTTCCAAAGGAAGCACGAAGAAGAATTGAAAAGCCAGATAAGAGTTCTACTTGAAGATATCCAGTACAGCTCAGGAGTGCTAAAGGAGAGAGATGGTAATGCAGACTTTCCAGATGAACAAATAAACCAACTGAAGAAGCAAAAACTACAGGAAACTACTTTTGATATGGTGGGACAACTCAAAATATTCTTTAAGAGGCGGCAACAAGAAACTGAGTCCCTGAAAGAGCAACATGAAAAGAGCACAGAAGAGAATGTAAGGCTAATAAAGGGATTGCAAGCAGAACTTCAACAAGCAAAACAAGCTTTAAAAAATGGAGAACTGCAGATCAAATATTTAAAGGAGAAGAACCTCCAAGTTCAACAACAGGAGGCACAGACAAAATTTATCTTGGATAAACTGCATCTCACTAGATCTTCCCTTCATGACAAAGAAAAGGAAACAAAATCCTTACAAACACGTATCAAGGAACTCTCAAAAAAGAAAGAGGAAGTACAACATGCTGTTTTAAGTCTACAGCCTGATCTGGATAGGATTAACCAGCTGAATGCAGAGAGAGAAGAAGAACTGCTCAAGCAAGCAGAACAAATTAGTAAATACCAGGCTAAAGTAGAAGCCACTCAAAGAGAACAAAAAAGTAAGAAAGATCTTTTGCAATATCAAAACAAAAATGAGCAAGAACATGAAAAACACCTCAGAGAGCAAGAGAAATTGCTTGACCAAAAGAACAAAGAGATAAATGATCAATATGAGGGAAATAAAAAACCAATGAAAGATGAGTCTGAAGAGCAGCAGGAACATCTCCAGCTTATACAGAAAAAAGATGATGAGATTAAATTGCAAAAAGGAAAAATTGAGCAACTGGAAGAGAGTCTCAAAGATAAAGGGAGGGAATTACTAACCTACAGTGATCAGATAAAGCAAATAATTTCAGCTCTGAGATTGCATGATAATAAAGACTACAATTTCCATAGCTGTATTGAGAAAATTTTTATGTGGAAGGAAGAAGAACTAACTAAAAGCAAGGTTATTAAGCAAAAAGACCAGTGCTTGCAATGGCAGAAGGAAAAGATTGAACATTTGGAAAATGAGAAAATGATAAGCAGACAAGAATTGAATCATATGATAGCTGTTCTAAAACAGACAGAGAGTGGTGAGATAGAATGGAAGCAGAAGGCCCAGAAGTTGGATCTGACCCTTGCCCGAAGTGAAGAGGCTGTGAGAATTTTAAAGGAGGAAATGACTGTTACACAGAGCATGCTTTCAGAAAGGGATATGGATAGGTTTCATCTCCAGGTAAGCATTTTATCTTAAAATACATGCAAATTGTTGCAGGTTCAGCATATTTTATAAAGCATGTGAACAGTAGTTACATTTTATAAATCATATCTATCATTTTTATTCTGTTTAGAGATGCACTGCTTATATTTTTAAAGGAAAATTGGTTTAAAATGAAATTTTCTTAGACTCTAAGGTGTAAATAATAAAGGAGGAGAGACAGAGAGAAAAATTAAGTGGCTGTGAATTTGATTTTGCAAGGATGCTTATCTTTTACATTCACTTCACATGAGCTTCCTAATAACAACTATAATCTTTCTGAGGAGTTTGAGTATGTATTCAAATATTAACACAGTTTGTCATATATTCCGCCATGGAACATCCTGATTCTAAAAAGACTCTTCTGGATATGACATTGAAATGTGCCATTTTAACTTTGAAATGCTTTGTTTTGATGTCAGAGCACTTTCAGGCACTGTAAATGACATTCCAGGATTTGTTCATTTTATAACAAAACATTTTGCACACCTACTATAATCAAATAAGTAAGCAAAGAATATTGTTCGTTTTCCTGTAGGAACAATTGGACACAGCTTTCAAAACTTTGAAGGAGGCAAGGTTTATTATTGAAACTGTGGTGGGAGTTTCTGATCTGCTATGCAGTGAAAATGATATACCAGGGGTACAGCATAACGAGCGAGAAAAGGTAAAAGAACAGATATGAAACATGTGAGATGCAGTGCCTCCTACAGATGAGCAAAATATCTTCGAATTTTCATCAAGATTTTTTGGGACCTTAAAATATAACTTTATGATAATTCCATATGCCTTTTTTCATTTTATCAGTCATATTATGTAATAATAAATTAGCAAATATTTAAGATTAATCTTTATTGATTTTATTGCGAAAAACAGTTATTCCTATAGGAACTGATGCAACTGACATTTCTACCTTAAACAGTTAATTGCTTAAGATTCTGAAATTTACAACAGCAATATATTAAGATTTCTTCAGAAAAAAGTCATGTCCCATCCATGGGACAAAATTGCCCTCATTTGTTCACGGCTGTCAGACTACCTCCTATCTTTTTGTATATATCCTGACCTTTATATTCTTATTTTGTACTGCATCATTTCTGTGTCATGCAGGCTTTGAAAAAAGAGGGACAGCTGACATGGACAGCTGAAAAACAACTCTTGTATAGGCCTTTACAACTTCTGCAGCAAGCTGTGGCCAGGTTGGAAAAAGATAAACATGGTTTAGAGAAGCACAATGCTCAATTGAGAGATGCATTGCAAGAGGTAAGCATTTCTGTAAAGCTAAAATAACCAAGGTCAGCATTATTTTTTCAGTGCAATCAATGTAATCATATGTTAGCCCTCATTGTACAGTGATTGGGTAAAGTAGTCAGTCCTTTGTCCTATAATGTGATCAGATTAATCTAAACTCATTAAAGAGCTTCTGATTAAACAAGCAATGTGTAAGACAATGTACTGTGTCATGGTTTTATTATTTTTATTTTATTATTATTATTATTATTATTGAACATTGAATTATTTTCAGTTGATTGAGGAAGTAATGGATTTTGCATTGTATCAACAAATTTTATATGAAACTGTCAGGATATTTATGCATAAGCTGAAGAATAGTAGTTCTGAATACAAAGTAAATATGTAAAAATATGGCTGAACCAGAAGAAATTGTTATTTGAATGGGAGGATTAAAGGCATTACTTAACCCAGCAGAAATGTAATATGACCTGAAGCAAGTAGTTCATGCAAGATAGCCCAAATATATCAGTGAATCAAAAAGGAATGGGCCAAAATAACTCCAAGCCAATGTATGGAAGATATCATTAGATACAATCAGGGGTGGGATTCAAATTTTTTTAACAATTGGTTCTGTGGGCATGGCTTAGTTGGTGGGCATGGCTTGGTGGTCATGTTATTGGCTGGGTGTGGCCAGCTCAATATCACTCACATCGAGGCACGCATCTCCTCCCCTGGCCTCTCATAACTGTGGGGATGCTGCAACAGTTGTAAGTGTGAAAAATGGTCATGTCACTTTTTTCAGTGCCAATGTAACGTTGAATGGTCACTCCACACAAGCAAAGTACCAGCAAAAGACGGAAAGAAAACTCCAGAGAGGTTCCTGAGACAGGAAGTCTAGTCCTGCCAAGAATGTAATAAGAATGTAATAACAGAGAGAGAGTTTCTGTAAGCAAAAGCAGAATGTTTCCTTCCTGCCTTCCTTACAGGATTAGGCCAGTAATTTCTTCTAACAACCGGTTCTCCGAACTGCTTAGAATGTTAACAATCGGTTCTAGCGAATAGGTGCAAACTGGTAGAATCCCACCCCTGGGTACAATATACACTTGGTTGAAAGAGGGGACATCTGTTTTTAAATCTAAAGCTTCACATAGTTTCTCCAACAATCTGCTTTATATATTCAGTAAACATGCTGTTTTCAGAGTTATTTGTTTAACCAGAATCTTTTTATCTATTAATAGGATTTAGAGAAAGCTCTACTTTCTTATAGGTCACAGTACTGCAGTATTATAAAAGGTTCACACAGTGAAAGTTATCTCACAGTGTAATTAATAAAATAAAACATGCTTGCTGTTTTTTCTGACTTTCTGAGTGTTTAATTGATTTCATAGGGTAGTTAACATTAAGATAACCTTTATTGTAATTTTTTTCTGTGAGCACTCTGGCACACATTAAAAATGAAAGCCTATTGCCTGCTCTCAGAAATGTAAACCTATAAGATGTATGTATAAGATGTTTTACAGGTGGCACTTTCCCCCGACAAGAATAGCAAGAATGTTCAAGAATAAATCTGAAAAGTGCTG